>VURO01010951.1:28810-39039 GCA_015108175.1 Pelvicachromis taeniatus
AGACAAACAGAAAAAGTAGTGAGAGCTTGGAATTTAACTCAAGTTGACGCATTGGAGCCTTTAAAAGGAGATTACAAAATGAATCTGAAAAGTTCGTCCCTTTGCGTGCTGCTCCAACAGTTATGGAGGCCAATTTCTTGGCTTGCGGTTTAACGTGAACCGAATAAACTGTTTACTCGTTGGTTTCTGTTGCCTTAATATTACAGAGACACAATTTTATGTTAGTTTGGAAGCATGAGGAAGAAGCAGAGGATTACCAGGAACAGCTACAGAGGTTCTGATATTCCCATGTTGGTGTTAGTCCAGGATTAACATCGCAACCGACCAATGACGCGTGACTATTCAGTTAGCATGAGCCAAAACCTTAGCTAATGCTATTACAAACTATCACTCCCAAACAAACATGAGTAACCTACCTTTGATTAACGACAAACCTAACTTCAGAATACATTTGTTATATTCTATAAATTAACAAAGAAAACACCTTTTTTTTTTTCTTTTTTTTTTAACCTACATCGCAAACCTATGACGTCACAGCAACATGACTGGTCAGTTGCAATGCTGATCCTGGATTAAGCCTAAGATCAAACACACCATGTCCACACAATCCTGCCTCAATACAAAAACAAAATGATTTATCTTAAGCACACGCCATATGCATAACTCAGTCTGGCATAATGACTTTAAATCAACACAATTTTTAATGTTTTAATAAGTGTGATCAAATGCGCTCTGTAACTAACCGTCACCCGAAATCAGTGATTCTCAAACCATCGGCCAGAGAAAAATCAGGCGATACTAAATCAAAGGAATACAACATGCAAGTTAAAATTCAACCCGATTTCCTTTTTTAATTCTTAATGACTGATTAAAAAAAACTTCAGGTAATGTACATTTTTGGACTTCTAAATCGGGGCATTAACGCTGCTCTGTAGTGATTCTTAAATAGCAGTAAACAGATTTTCTTTACTGCCTCTTCACCTCAGCTGTGATTAAGCCAAACATCCTCTGTCCAGCTCAACGTGAGCTCAGCTTACTTGGGTACGACTGGTGCAGCTGAGGTCGTACCCATGTAACCGCTCTCTCTGACAGAAACTGCCGTCCCCGCTACTCGGTGAGCCCTCACAGCTGCAGCCTGCATTATAGTGTAGCTACAATTTCAGACAGATTCTTCTCTTATTTTTAGAATTGTGCTCCCTGCAGAAAATCTAATATGCAGCAGCTAACGGTGATGAAAGTGTATCATGGTGGCGGTTTTAGAAGGTCGAGAGTGGGGCCCTCTATTGCCTGAATCCAGAGTGACGGAGGGCAGCCTGCACTTTAGCTTAAAGTGAAACCAGAGCGGTCCAGCATGAAACCAGGTGGCAGCTAACTCTGGACTGTGAGAAGTTTCCTCTCGCTGTCAGCTTAGGCACATGCTGCCCCTGATGAGGTGATCTGCTGATTATAGATATGTCAGCAGCTCAGTTGCTGAACAAACCCCAGGGGAGAGAACGTGCGGCCGCGGTGCCAAGTGGACTGCCAGTGGAAAAATGCGTTTGTTTGTTAATATAACTGTGGAAAGTCCTGAGAAGTAAAGCCAGCTCCCCGTGCACCCACTGCCAAGCTGTGGCTTCCACAGTGAAAAATGATGCTGAGAAATTGCATGAAAGGCATTTTGATTAGCATGTACCAACATGTACCTCCAAAACAAAGAGAACTGAGGACCAGAATAACAGTACGTGAGCCAGGGAGAGACGCAAAAAGGGGGGGGTGAGGGCATTTGAATAGTGGAAATAGGCTCAGAGCCATCAATAACAAACACACACACACACACACACACACACACACACACACACACACACACACACACACACACACACACACAGAAAAACATTAAAATCTATTTTCTATTAACAAAAAGTGGGAACGAAACCCAAACGCTACAACGAGACAGCGGTGCTAACGCGTGCACTGTAACTGTCCTGTATTTAAGACAGCGGAGGACATCAGATAAAGGTGGAGGGAGGAAGGGCAGGGTTGGCCCGAGTGGAGAAAAAGAGGCAGTGTGTGGGTTGGAGCACCTGTTCCTCTACTGCCTCAGCTTCCCATTGAGGAACATGGCAAAAAGGAGTTGGCCTAGCCTATTTATACACAACGCTGGGTCCTGTTACAGCTGTGGCATGGGGCCAGGTTGTGGCAGATTGAAGCGGGTAGAAAAGAGCAACATGCGCTGCCCGGCGCTGTCAGATGGTTTGCCAACAGAAGAGGCCTAAATCAGATCACACTGGTGACTTTGGCTCGCCTCCTTCCCTTTTACCTTCCAGCACTGGCAAAGAGTAGAGAAGGAAGGAAAAAAAAAAAGAACGGAGAGGGTGGAGAGGCAGACAGAGGGAGACAAAGAATATAAACAAGAGAAAAAGAAGCGAGGTGCTGTGTCAGTGTCACAAAAGTGCTGAGCTGCTGTGTCACTCACTGTTTTCAAAACCAGCGGCTCTGTGGAGTCACCTGTGACCTCGGAGCCGAGACTGAAACGTGACTGTGTGTAGACTCCCCCCTTTTGAATTAAATGGTAGCCAAAAGTCACTGGTCTACCAATTCCAGAAACACACACAGAAATTAGCCACAATGCCCACATGTGTAGGGTGAGAGTGAATCCCGTCCTTCTAACCTCCTTTAATATGCTGATGTGTCAAAGGAACAAACAGAATTCAAACTTTTCTGCCCGAGTGGAGCTTTTTCCTTAATCTCTTCATCCCAAAAATGTTTCTTTTACATAGAACTAATGCAAACTGCACCTGCAAGCACATATTAAAAGTTACATACAATCACATGGATCCACAGTCAGTTGAAATTCGACCACACCTTATAAAAAACACCCACACCAGGTGATACTCTGAACATATAAAAAAAAGCATTCTGGGCATTCCCGACATAGTCAAAGCACTTTGGAGTCTATGCAAGACTGACTGTGAAACAGGAGCAGGTAATCAACTGCAGGCCGGTCTCTGCTGAAGACACAGAGCAAGACACAGACAACACACACACAGACACACACAGAGTGAGTAATACAAGAAACATCTCATGATCCTTTTCATCTTCCTACGTTAGCAAGCGCAGCGTCTTAGTGTGGTGAGCCTCGGCCTGAGAGGGAGGCAGCCAGGGCTCAGTTACCCTGTTTGACTTGCAGCCACAACGGCAGCAGCTGCAGGGCTCGGCCCCACCAGCCCCACCAACGCTTTGACCCACAAACCAGAGCTACACATGAGGCTGGAGGAGCTACGCCTGCCTGGTGGCCCTGCCAAATCTGCTCCTTCTTTCTTTCTTTCAAATCTGCCCGTCTGCCTGCCTCTGCGGCTGAAAAATGGTTGTGATGAGACATTTCCAACACTACACTCCTTCATTAAGCGCTGTTTATGCTTCAGCCAATCAGCATTCGGAAACACAAAGAAATACAATACAATAGTTGTGATTACACAGCTGCCCGCGCTGTAGCTCAGCATGGTAATGGCTCTTCTACACGCTGTGCTTCTAATGTCCGGCTCTGACAGTTTAGGGGTTTTAGTTGAGGTATTCCCTGTGTGGTGAATGGATGAGTAAGCTCATCCCAGGCATGGCAAATCCTATCGATTTGACTGGATTGCTGCATGTCTGCCAACTCCAAGCTCCAGCTGAATCCAGCATTTGTTCCAAGCAAAGAGCAGAGGGGGGAAAAAAGCAAAAAAACAACACACACACACACACACACACACACAGGGGAAGAAATTATTTGATTCTAACTGCACTGAAATGAAACTCCAGCTGCTCGTGTAAGGGGAATGCCTCCGTATGTGTGTGGCTGAAAGTGAGGAGGAGGGACGAGTCGAGTTAAAATGCAGGACATGGGAACGGAAGGAAGAAAATAAAAGAAAGAAAGAAGCAGAGAGAAGAACTTGGACAGAAGGAGAAGAACGCAACAACTACCAAAACATCAGATTTGATGTCTGAAGGGTCGACAAACAGGCGGGGGGGGGGGGAAGGTAGAAGGAGAGGCCGGCGGGATGGAGAGCAGAGGGGCCGGGGTCAGTTTAATGGTCCATTTGTCTGCACCGTTAGACCACCAGCTCTCACTGGCCACTGCAGGAAAACCTCACATGGCACACAAACATTTGCACAAACATGCAGACACACATCCTTGCCTCACTCCTTCACTTCTTTCCATATCTCTCTCTCCCTCCCCCCCTCCCCCTTTTCCATTGCTCAGGCCTGCACTCACACAGCTTCAGTGCCTCCTTCCATTATCAAAGCACAAACACGCCGTGAATCTGCAGAAATCTAACCTTCGTCACCTTCCACCTTTAAACATCACTTTCATATCGACTTAATATCGCTACACACCGAGCAGCGGTGCATTCTGAGAACACGATCAATAAACGCTCAGACCTGGGGGTTTTCATTTATCAAGAAATATCCCCTCATTCTGTTTGTTTTTCCACAAAAAAAAAAAAAACCCTTCTGTTGGTTTTTCCATACGGAACATCTACGAGCAAGCTATATATAATACTTGGATTTAATACTGACATCATGTTAATGTTCAAACAGCCCAACCAGCCAACAAATCACTTGCTGTTACCTAGCCTCTGACAGACAGGCCCCTGGAGTGGAGCGTCTGTGGCCGTGGCGGTATTGTAAAATGACTTCCATTCATTACGCTGTCATTTAACAGCAAGGCATAATTCAATATGGGCCTCCTTTAACTATAACGGAATTAGGAACGCTTGATGCGGGCTCATAAACCGGTCGCAAGCACTCCATCTCTATGTCCCCTTTCACAGTGTCTTGGCATCAGTCTCTGGCCTGTCTACAGCCTCGGCTCTGCTACACTCAGGGACTCCTTCAACTCTGTGCTGTTTACGGGTAGGAGACTTTGTGTGGCCCTCTGTACTAACCAGATTTAATTTATTCACACCAAAAATCTAAATTCCTTTCGTTCTTTTCGGTCTGACCTCGTTTCTACATGGAAATAACGTCCATCTATGGGTCGGTTTGTGCAGTCGTACTGTGACCGGTTACGATAAAGGAGATGACGCCAGGTTTGCTCTGCAGGCTGAACTAATCAATGTTAAAGCTTAAGCGTGCGACTTTGACATATTAATAAAAGTCAGTTGCATTCAAGCCTTCCAGCCAAGTTCCTTCAATGCTGAATAAGCCAATCGGAACCAGGTAATTCTCTCAGCATAGCAGAGTTGTAAATCTGGGGTCTGTGGACACATGTCCACGCTGAAACACTAGCACGGGTGTGTTTTATGTCAGGAAGCAATGAGAGCTAAAGGTGGTAGCAACTGTATTAACAGAGGATGGAGAAGGTGACCACTTTAAGAACATGTACAACAAGCAAGCATCTGAAGAAAGTTCCTCATGCTCTGGATAAAAAGAAGACACTTTTATTAGATACTCCTTGGTAGCATGTGACCAAGGAGAATTAAAACCATTCTGAACTGTTTTGAATTCTTCATGGCATGGACACAATAAATGCTGGAGGTTGGTACTGTGTGGTCATTAGGGCTGCCTCAAACGATTATTTTGATAGTCAACTAGTCACCGATTATTTTTGCGATTAGTCAACTAATCAGATCATGCATCCATTGGACGTAAAACGTACAGTTTATTGCACCAGCATGCATCTGCTCTTATATAACTATCATTATCTTACAGCTTTGAGTGTTTAAGGTATGTGCTAACAAAAAAGAAAGACAAGATGATAGTTTATTAAATTTTAATGAAATCTGCAGATTGTTTCGGTGAAGTTTAATAAACTCAGCCGTCTGCTCCTTGCTATCTAAAATATAACAGGACACCGGAGTATATTGTGTGTGCTGTGTGAAAACTATAACTTTAATCTCAGCCAAACCGATTTACTCAGGAACAAATAAAATACTAAAAAAAGCCAAACAATAAAATTTTTAAGTTATCTAAGTGACTTATATATCATGTTTAACCTGAGTAGCGAAAGACGGCGGTGGGTTTGAAAATGTTTCCCGGGACTCAGGTGTTCTCACCGCCTATATTGAGCCTCAAACCCCGGCTAGCTATCGAGCTGGTGGGTAACAGACGTCTCAAAAACGTCAGAGCGTTTTTGAAAATATGTGGGGTCTTGATAAACTGAGCAGATATTTGAGCTTTACACAGTTACATTCTCGCCTGAAAATATGTTAAACGTTTATTTTGTGACCCAGAAAGAATAATAAGAGTAATATTAAAACTAACTAGCCACAGCCATTACTGAAAACTGACCAGGGCCGCGCTATGAATTCTGGGACACAGCTTCTTCTTCTTCTTCGGGGTTTAACGGCAGCTATCAGCCTTGTACATGCAGTGCTGCCATCTTCTGTTTCAGTCTGTTATTACACTCTTAAATCCTACGTGCGTCTTTTGGGATCTTACAAAGCTTCAAACGACGCGTCGACTACTAAATTAGTCGTCGACGATATTGATAGTCGACGTAATCGTGACTAGTCGACTAATCATGGCAGCCCTAGTGGTCATAAAGGAACGTCAACCGGTACTAAGGGGCCCAAAGTGTGCCAAGAAAATATACCCCATTCCAATACACAACAACCATCAGTCTGAATCGTGGCTGCAAGGCAGGATTAATCCATGTTTTCTTCTTGTTATGCCAAATTCTGACCCTACCAGTCAACTGCAGCAGCAAAAATAGACTCATCAGATGTGGGAACATTGTTTCCAATCTTCTGATGTCCAGTTTTGGTGAGCCTATATGAATTATAGTAAGAATTTCAAGTTCTTAGCTGACAGGAGTGGTACCCGCTGTGGTCTTCTGCTGCTTTAAGCCCACCTGCTTCAAGGCTGAACAGTGTTGTGTGTTCAGAGATGCTCTTCTGCATCTCTTTGTTGGAACACGAGATTACTGTTGCCTTCCGATCACCTCCAAGTATTAGGTCATTCTCCTCTGATCTCTGACATCAACAATGCATTTTCACCCAGCGAGCGCACGCTATGGTTTAAAGAAAATGCGAGCCAGGATAACCAAATTAAGTGTGCAATAAAAGGACCGCTTCAGCTGTTTGTTCATGCAAAAATTTCCACGCTTGTTCCTGCACAGTCAGTTCAGCTAAACTGTAGCCTGTCTTGCAGTTTCAATTAAGGATCTAATTTTCTTCTTGTGACATTAGCAGAGCTGTACCTACAGCTGTTTTCTTAATAACTCTTGTCAATTTCTATTAAACCCTCCGGCAATATCGGTTTCTACAGGTTGAGAGTCATGACTCACTTATGTCTGCAGTTCTCAATTTTACCAGGATGTAGTTCAGCAGCTGTGAGTCATGCAGTCATCTATACACTCCCCATAGCTGGTCGTTTGATCCAGAACAAATCTGAGTAAGCTCAACTGATTAGCTGCAAATGTTTTCCAGATTTAACAAAAACTTCCCTGAGCAAATGTATTCTGGTGCATACGAGGCTAGGTATTAGTAGCTTCATTACTGCATGTGTGACTGCCAAGGCCTGAAGGTCACTTGTTACCAAATTACATTATCGACACTCTCAAAATGCAGAAACAACTAACAGTTCTTTTAAAAAATAAAAAAAAAGCCCTAATAAAAGCCAGTAGTTTTGTGAAGCAGGGCCAGATTCTCACTTTGGTTTCATCAAGTGGTGCAGACGTGGTCTGAACAAAGGAGGAGATGTAATCAAGATCAAACAACTGTTGTCCTGCATTGTGTTAAAAATCCAGCATGTTCTTTTGATTTCCACCACTGAGCTCATCTCCACCTTAAAAGCACAAACTCGCTCACTGATCAGATCAGCATAAGCCAAGATGACAACGAGAACCTTTGGAAAATGGGTGTGACCTGCAGAGTACTTTCACTCATTTGGACCCTGCGACGCTCAACCCGGAGCACCGGGGCACTGCACGCAAAATCCTTTTGTGTACTCTTCTCTTGGAAGTGGTGCAGGTGGTAGTTTCCACCTCCGTTTCCAGCTGTTGTAATGCTGCAATGAATGCAGTGAAGCGGCCGCGTGCTATACAGTATGTTATCAAAGAAGAAGAGGGGCATTTTTGCTGCAGGTGAGGAACACCACAGTCTTTAAGCAGGACTCCTGTGGGTGTTTGTGATCATGCAAAACTGACGAGTGAATCACAGTCTGCATTTATCACAGGATTATTAATCAATTGCCTCACGTCTTTTACTGCAGCAAGCCTGAGACAGAATTTTGCTTTAAAGTACTCGGCTCTCAGCCGTTATTGACAGACTGTGGGCGTGTTGAGCCCCAATCACTACAGGGCTGATTGTGGAAGGAGACAAGAGGCTCAGACTTCAAGTGTTTTTAAATATAAAAGACTGAAAATCAATAACAAATTATTAGGTTGTTTATGGTGGACATCACCGTAGGTTAGAAGAGAAAAAAGAAAAAGAAAAAAGGCAATGGTTGAAAACTTAAATAATCAGTCTAGAGCAACTAAACAGCAAAAATGATTCTTATTCTCTCTCCATAATCACACATTAAAATGTATAACTGGGTTCAGTGCAGTGAGGCTAGACGTGTCTTTAGACTGGAAGAGGCTGGGTTTGGAGGGCTCTGTAACTTACTGCCAGCACAGCAAGTGCTGTCACCATAGTAACGCATCTCATGCTACTTCATCAGGACAAAAACAGAGACCCCAACCCGGCACACAGAGTCACTGAACACTAAACATGTAAGCATGAGCACTCGTACAAAAGGACATTTAAACATGCACAGACACACGTAGTCACAAAGCAGCAGACAACATAATCTTAGAGGGACATGTGATTGTGGCATACAACGTGCAGGTGAACACGTTAAGCATCACTTAGGCCCAGCTGGAGCGAGCAGGTTTAATAAGAGAAAGCAAATAAAAAGAGAGGTGTCAAATAGATGGTGTTCACACCTTTAAGAGGCCTGAAAGAGGAGGCTTTCCCACACCGCAGAGCAGGATTAGCGGGTGTGTGCATGTGTGGAAGAAAGGTCTGCAGGCTGTGTGCATCTGCAGTGTGAAAGGAAAACAAACGAACCCAGGACAGCGAACCCGCTTACCTCTGAACCTAAAACGAAGGGAAGGAAGGAGGACGGCGCTCAGGTTTAAAGGAGGAGAGGAGAATAAATAAAGCAAGGCACAGGAGGGATAGAGGGGAGCAGAAGCTGTCGTGGAGGAAACATGAAAAACTGTTTTCATATCTCACCTGTTCAATTTTAACAGGTTTAAAAAGGCGTGTATATTAAAAGGCTACCACATCCACGTCGCCTGCTGCTTACTCATTTATTTTACTTTTATCTAACTTTGCTTGTTTGTTTTTGTAACCGGACAAAATCTCAAACTCGTATGGCAACAGTTCATCTGTGCCACTTTAACAAAATGAACACCACACTGTAATTAATAAGGGATTCAACTAGAAATGTAGCCCATACACACACTTCAGGAAAATATCTAACAAGGATATATATTGATATTGATCTTTTCAAACCCAGAAGCTTGTTTATCTTTTATATGCAGTCTATGTTTCTTGCATCTTCCCTGTCATTCAAATTACCACAAATATGATTAGTTGCCTGAAATCAGTAAAAACATTAGCTGCTAATTATTTTGGCATTTACAATCAGCTAATGTCCACGATTGATTTCTCTATGTAACATTTGTGCATCGTTTGATTGGTTTATCATTTGAGCTGGTCCATTCCTCAGCTCAGTAACTGATCCAGCAGCACGACTGTGTGCGTGCAGCTACATTAACTGCTAGCAGCCTCACTGGGCAATGCGTCAAACAGCCACTTTTCAGTCACATGACAGGCCTACAAGTTCTGTAAAGACTTCCTCCATATTGCTCCACTGGCCTAAAGTGAGAACATAAATTTCTCATAGCGTTTTAAACAGTAAAGACTCATGTGTCACAAACTGCACGACCTCCCTCTCTAAACAACACTAATGTAAACACGAGTTTTAAACTTCCAGCATTTTCTGCCTGTATGAAAAGTCGGCTTTTTACTTTACTTTAATTGTTTTTTTGTTTTTTTTTAAATAAACGTCTTCCTCTTCTGCTGGGCTTCATGTCATCTCTAATACAGACATTCCCAGCACTTTATAAGCTGGCCCAAACAGTTTTGCAGATGTACAAATCTGTGACTGGGATCAATTAAAAGTTTGCTATCGCAATCAAACCCAGACGGGTATTTTAAATTTCAGCTGTTTTTTTGGGGTGGGGGTGGGGGGGATATTTTGTTTTTGTTTTTTGG
>VURO01010951.1:50786-66097 GCA_015108175.1 Pelvicachromis taeniatus
ATGTGAAGTTAACAATACCACGATTCACTGGGCTCATTTTGTACAACGGTGGTTTAAGGCACTTTTTAAGCATGGGTTGGCACAGAATCCAGTTCAGTTCAGTTCAATTCAATTCCATTTTATTTATACAGCGCCAAATTAAAACAACAGTCGCCTCAAGGTGGTTTATATTGTAAGGCAGACCCTACAATAATACAGTCCCCCTTTGAACCAGCACTTGGGAACAGTGGAAAGGAAAAACTCCCTTTTGGCAGGAAGAAACCTCCAGAAGAACCAGGCTCACGGAGGGGCAGCCATCTGCCACAATTGATTAGATGAGAAAGACAGGACAAGAGACACACACACACACACACAAGACTGATAACGGATGACTGGAAAATTTCCAACACTATACTTATAGTCCCCTTTTTTACCAATTTCCTAGACCACACAGCAATGTTTTTTTTAATCTATGATAGCATGATGTCTGAGAGTGCAGTGATAATGAAAAACTGAAGTGGACAGCCTACTATGAGTCAGTGAACAAGACACTGAATTTCACGACGCTGACACAAACGCTTGATTGCTCACATCGCAGCCGATACTTGGAAAGGTTCTGATGCATTGACTGTTGCCTACACCAGACATCAGAGGAAGTACAGCATGTACTCTTCATCTGTCCAGGAGATTCGGATGAACTCAGATTCACCCAATAACTTATTAAGCCACAGTTGTGTTGTCTGTTTGTTTTTAATTGGTTACTTTTTTTTTTTTTACCATAACATGGGGGTCTAAGCAATAATATCCAGTCTGCACTGGCATCATTCGTACAGTACAGTTGGCATTCAGCTCGCACGTGCACATAAACACATAACAAATGCACATATTTGCATTCCCTTTCTGTTGCCTCTTACCATAAACTTCTGCAACATAAACTCCTCTTCTTGACTATCTCCCCCCCCCAATCCTGCTCATTTGCACACAGATGCAGATGAAGAAGGCAAAACAAACTTCCTCTTATTCTGGCTGCAGCCGTCTCTGCCGCAGCCCGTAAACAGAGGGATTAATATGTTTGAATGGAGAGCGTCTCTTTCTTTTTGTTGGCGTGGAGGGCTCAGTAATTGGCTACATAAGGAGCCAGGAAGCATGAGCCTCCATTCAGCCTCTGCGTGTCAGAGTGTTTATGCAAAAGGGCATCTGGGTGTGCGCGTGAGATAGGCTGTGACCAGAAAGGAGAGGGGTCATAAGCTTAAATGGACAAAATGTTCCTAGAAAATTGTCTTTAAATGGCTTCCTGCACTTGTTATTTATTTTGATTGTTTAGTTTTTCAAGCCTTGCAGCTTGCAACCATGACAAAACAGACAAAACAGCAGGATTTCTCACCATCTGATTCCCATGTTGTTTCACACAAACGCAGCATAATCACACACAGTTTACTATCATTCAAGCCAACTGGTCCACACCTTTTCATCTTGTGTCCACTTCACACGAGAAAGCCCCTGTGATGTGGAAAGAGTGTGCTTCCAAAAGTATATACAACATAATACATGGTATGATGATACCATGCATGCACATTATCAGTTAAAATAGGATGCGGTGGGTTTTGGTGCATCTGCAAAACAGATGTGCATCAAACGAGCAGATTTTCATTTGTTTCATAACTGAAGAACACAAGTGAGGTTCAGATGTATTCAGCATGCAAAAACAATGAGCTGTGTTATTACATTCATATTGTGGAATACATAATCAGCTCTTCTTGTACAGGTGATGTGTGTGTGTGTGTGTGCAGCTATTTACAGAAATACAGATGTTTTGTTATAATTTCTTGAATCTATGACACTAACCTGTATCTGACACTTTCACTAATGGACCTTGCAAAATATTCTACACAACAGAGGTTGAGCAGGTAGTCCAACTTATCCAGAATGGCAGAAAGTGTCCCAGCACAGTCTCAGGAACATGGAGGAGATTCCAGGAGACAGGTAGTTCCTCTAGAAGGAGAGCTAATCCACCAGCAGGACCTGTATCTGCTCCAATGTGGAAAAAAAGAACAAGATGACCACAGCCAGAGTTCTAACAAATGACCTCCAGCAGGCCACTAATGTGAACATCTCTGACCAAACATTCAGAAAGAGACTTCACAATGGGGGCCTGAGTGCTCGATGTCCTCTAGTGCCAAGCACTGTGGACCCTGATTGGCATTTGCCATATAATGCCAGAACTGGCAGGTCCGCCACTGGCACCCTGGGCTTTCCACAGATGACAGCAGGTCCACCCAGAGCACATATGACAGGTTTGAGAAGCCATGGAGAACGTTGTGCTGCCTATAACATTGTTCAAAATCACTGACTTGGTGTTGGGTCGGTGGTCATCTGGGGAGGCATATCCGTGGGAGGACACACAGACCTGTAAAGGTTAATCAAATCTCAACAGGTTAAGATGGAATTATCACTGGGTTGAATGAGCAACCGCTTTCATCCAGAATTAAATATCTTTGCTGTATTTTGAATAGATCCTAACTTTTGTGACTATAAATTATTGCATCGCTGTGATATTCATGTTTTGCACAGACTCAATACTGACTTTGATCACTTCTTACTGGTGCCATCATGAGGCTGAAAATGTAATGTGTCCATTGTCTGGGTTTATTACCTACATAACAAATGGATTTCCCATTCCCATCACCCTCGGCTGTGCTTCAGTTTGAACACTTGCCAAATTTGTGATGGACGTCGGTTTACAACATGGTAACTGGAGACCATCTTGGACCCGAATGATATTACACCATTTGTTAAATTAAGCCTTGATTGTGGTGTCAGCTACATACCCGCGAAGTGTCGTCACTGTACCTCGCGCAGTTGTGACACCGACCAGATGCCAAAATACGTCCGCAGACAAACACATACATTAGCACCACATTTTGCCATGATGACACACACGAAGATTCACATAGTGAAAACAGTGTCTGCTATGCTGTTGTGGTTGGTAAGTGTAAAGGCACTTTATATGGGCAATCACAAATACACCCTTGATTTAGTACTCATGGGTTAGACTGGACTCACACTGGTAAGGTTTAGTGCATCTCTCAGAGTTGTGACACTATCACACTCATAACTGTCTTTGTGGCTTTTCTGGCTTCAGTAGGTTTTCCAGGATCTGGATATTTTGAATGAAATTAGTCCCAAATACCCAACTTCCCATTGCTCAACATGTCATGCTGAAGAAGTGAATTGTCAAATCCCTCTGGAGAAATGAAAAGAAGAGGTTTATTTTCTAAAGCAAAGATTTTATTTCCCCTTTCATGCAGCTCTGTCTCTGACGCAGCGTCATGAACTACGAGGCCCTTCATTAAACCCAGCCTCCACTCTTATTATAACCTGCTCCATCATGTGTGTTGCGTGTTCCTGTGTCTATAGAGCTCTGGTCTGTGTGTAAGATACTTAACCCTGGGTCACGCGCTTGTTCCAGAGTGCCTTGTTTTCCCACACATGGATCACAACACACTTATCTATAAACAGATTAGACTGTCAAGGTCACTTCTGCTGTCCACTCCTCTGCAATTCCCCAGTCCAGCTCTTATCACCTGCTCTTTCCTGCCATACTGCCAAGACTGAATACATTTTTTTGTCTTCTGTCTTTTTATTTTGCCCCTTCATCTCTCTTCTTTGTACTTGTCTCTTTCTCACCATCATCACTCCCTCTACCTACTCACAAGAGCTAGGAAAAAACGATCCCCTTTCTCACACTGATGGGCAGTTCAGCAGTGCGCAGGGTTAAATGATTTGTTTTAACATTGATAAGGCACTGGGGAACAGCCCCTCGATGCCTTTCCGTAGAGGATGTGTCAGTGACAGCTTTATCCAGGTATTGTCACAGTGACGTTAAGAGCAGCACATCCAGCGAAAGAGGCAGAGTAAATGCATAGCGCGGTCAAGGTCAGTTCAGAGTTACATTTCCCTGAGCAGCGTAGGCTCAAGGGGAAAATGTGTGTTGGCTGCAGGAAACTAGTATGTGCTGCACAACATCAACGTACAGCCATGTACTTCCTCTCACACTGGGAATACGTGGACAAGTGTTGTTTTGTTACTTCCTTGCCACGTGTGAATATGTATGCAAGCTCAGTTCTTGGAAACATTTCCACCGGAAAGAGTTGAGATAGTGGGAAGAGGCACAAAGAGGTGAAGAGTTGAGTCGTCTGTGATGGAAAAGAAAACGAGACAGTCATGTGAAAATGAAAGCTTACACAGGACTCTATGCAGTCATGTGAAAAACTAAGTGCACCCCATGAAGCAGTAATTTGTAGAACCACATTTAGCAGCAAAAACTTAAAGTAATTGTTTTCTGTTTGACTTTATCAGTGGACGGATTTTGGCTCGCTCTTCATTTATAGTGTTCAATTTAATGAAGTTTGCAGACATTTTTTTATGCACAGCCGTCCTAAGGTCCGGCCACAGCATTTCAATTGGGTTGAGGTCTGAACTTTTACTGGGACCTTGATTCTTTTTGCTTTCATCCATTTGACTCTAGAATACTTTGGTAGACGGAGCAGTTCATGGTTGATTTCAGTGACTCTGAAATATCCAGGTCCTGAGGATGAAAAACAAGCTCAGGTCATCACCCCTTTTCACCAGACGGCTTGACAGCTGCTGTGAGGTGTTTGTGTCGATGTGCTGTTTTGTTTTCACCAAATACCTGAGATTTATAACCCTTCCCACCAGGGTCAGTACTGATGTCTTACTTCCTTGGAATTATGTTAACAAACACCTGAATGCTCCAGACCGAATAACTGCCAAAACCGAATTTTTTTATAGAGATCCTCACACTTTTTGATGATTGGTTAATAAAGGGCATTTGATTAACAGCACCTGTTTGCGCCTTACCCTCTTAATCTCTATGTAGGCAGTAAGGGTGTAATGGGTTTTTCACACACTGTCTCCTTGAGCCTGGTTCTGCCAGACATTTCATTCTGTTCCTGTTCTCCAGAAAAGGGAGTTTTTCCTTCCCACTGTCACCAAATGCTTGCTCAGATGCTGTTGTTTGATTGTTGGTGTTTTCCCCTTTATTATTGTAGGGTTGTTTCCTTATAATGCAAAGCTCCTTGAGGTGACTGCTGTTGTGATTTGGTGCAATATAAATAAAATTGAATTGAATTGATTTTCATGTTCCTCTTTATTTTATTGCATTAAGTCCAATGATCAAAAGTTTGTTGTGTCATTTCCCCCCCTCAGCTTAATTCCTTAACTGCATTTGAAATGATCAGTGTGGATATTTGTGAGTGCAGATCAGAGTGGGGATAAAAATTCCCAGGATTCCAGTGACATGGGGACCTGACAATAACCCACTGTCTCCTCACTAAATGGACAGATTCAGCCCTTCAAGGTCTTAAATAAATGTCTTAGGATGCAAATGTAAAGAATACTTTTCTCTCATCAAACATTCTTGAAGCTGGTGTTCTTTTGCAGAAAGGAATTTCAAACCAAAAAGAAAAACGCACCGTGCTTATTTTCCATCACCAAGTAGCTTTGCATGATTCACAGTTTAAAAAAAATCTTTATTTCCCTTATATTGGTGCACTCCCTTAGCTCATCGGTGGAAACAACCATTTTTCGTTCCTCTTCCGTTTTCCTTTTTTGTGATTGGTTGCTTCGTACAAACAGAAGATGTGAACACGGTCTTGCTGTTTACACAGACAGAGAGACAGAGCTGTGTGTGCTGGAAGTGACCATGTTCTCTATGACATCTAAGAGTACACATATGCCGATCTTATCATACAAAACTAGAAATTTTAATTTCCATGTCCAATATCTTTTCAGCTTTTCAAGCATTTCATTGGTCACCAGGGAAAAACATGTACTCCTTGATTGACTGGTGAGTGATTGCTAGAGGTTGCTTGCAGTCATTTGGTGAAACTGGTCACAACAAGGTATAACAACCAGACTGACTTGATTACAGTCAAGTTGGTATGGAAGATGTTGACTTGTCTGTCAACCTTCACCAACTACTTGCTGAGCAGTTGTGTTACTGTGAAGTGTGTCATACAAACTGGAAATGAAGACCATGTGCTTCAGAAAAGCTTTTAGGTAAAAGAAGGTAAAAACTTTTTTGAAGTATGTACATTTCAGCTGCAAGGTACAATTTTTACTTTGAAAGTGAACATTCTCTGTTCGTGTAGCACTTTTTCAAGTCATGGTGGTTAGTTGGTGAATGTTTGCAGACAAGTCGGCATTTTCTCTGTGGCCACCAGCATGCTCCAAGCAGCCATACCAATGATAAAGAGGTTTTTGGTGTAGCAGATTCTTTGCAACTGCCTGCCAGCAGCCAATCACAAATCAGTTTATCTCTCACTACCAGAGATTCCCAAGGGGTCGCAGACCAGTCTAGGCCTGTGTGACTGACGTCTTAAGCAGCACACAGTTACCTATAGTATTTCAGGAAGTACCAAGTCTCCAGGGTTGAGACAGTCCCCACAGATGGTCAGCTAAACCAACTTAAAAAGAACATTTAGCGTGTGTTATTTCTGGATAATTTACAATATTTTCTTGTAACATCTGCTCAGTGGGTGATTATCCTCTAATTCAGTTCACTGAACTGCAACCACTGGTTGGGTGCAACCACTGGACTTCTAGATGTAAGAGCCCATCTTCTGTACTACGGCGAGAGGGACTTTCCTCATCTTCAGAGGCAACATCACTCTTTGAATGAGGATGAACGTGTAGATCCACAACTTATACTTTCCGCGGATCTGGATCTGGTCTATCTTGGCCAGTCCATCTGAGAGGTGTCTATTGACTTCTCTCCCCATATATCTGTCTGAGAGCACTGTGTTATACACTCTCCTCAGGCTTTGGATGGGTTGGTTTGACAGCAAGGGGCTCTCTTTGCCACCAACAAAGACGTTGGTGTGATAACTTTCACCCCCTTATATGTCTGTTATATATGTCTGTGAACCGGAGTGTCTACAGGCAGCTTACTAACAAAACTAGCTTGTATTAGACAATAACTTCATCTTCTTGGTCAATAATAGTGGTTTAAAAAGACAAACATAGCAGTGTCTAAACTGCTAGCTTTGAGTTTTTAGAATACAGAGACTAAAACCAATGAGATATCTATGGCCATCTTCCATGTACAGTCTATGGGCAGCTGCTCATATGTGGCAGCAGTTTTCTGTTTTCTTTTAATCACTTCATGCAGCAGTAATAACACTGAGAAAGCGCTAAATATTTATTAAAAAGCATTTCAATCAGTGTTTTCCTGATCCATGACCTGAGTAGGAAGTTAAGAAGACCTTTTAAAATCCTGTGTCTAATAATATGACAAATGTACAAAAGGAATATAGCACAGTTTGCTCCTGACAGCAAACTACACTATGTACTGCAGAGATGTGTGGTGAAAAAACTATAATAATAATTAAAAAAAGTCAAGTTTCAAGTTTTCCTTGAAATGTATTTACAAAAACAAACCCGACAGGCGTATGCAGGTCTGAGCACGATGTGAGTTTTCTCCCACACGGATCGAGTCCAAATGAGAGAAAGGGGAAACACTTAATTGCTTCCTGAGCGAGAGAGGCATGGTTATCGGATAAATGCAGCAGCATTGTATTAGTGTTTACAGAGGAAACAGACCCAGTCGCACACCACCCATCTTGGATGTTGCAAACGCCACATTGAAGGTGAGAACTTCGACTTCTCCGAGGATCAAAGACAGATTGCAGCGTTCACGACAGCATCAATTACAGGGGAGCGGGAGACTAACTGCTACTCTTGATTGTAACATGGGCCCAACGGCTGCCAGGCTACTTCCTCCATGAACTCTGTTCCCCAAACAAAGTTAGAAGTAACACAATTACAAATCAATCTGCCAAAATCTTTGATTAGTTTCTCCACCTCCTGCCTTTAACTATTGTTATTGACCTTGAGGAAAGAAGCCTAAGTGGGGGGGTGTCACTCTTCTCAGGTCCTATTTGTAGACACAGCCCTGAGGCAACATACTTCAACATCCTGCGACTCAGGCCTGACTGACCACAGCGCTGCTCTGACCCCCCCAGGGCCAGCACGCCACACACTCAGATGGGGAGGGACCACGGTATGGATAAGGGAGGCAGTCTTGAAACTTCCCAGAATGACTATAATAAAAACACTGTTTGTTTATGTTCTCACAAGCAGAGAAAGAGATGCGAGGAAGTTGGAGATCAGGGAAGTAGGATGAGTGTAAAAGTTCAGCGAGAGGTCTGGGAGTCAACAAACAAACTGTGGCTGCAGACTTACGCAAGCTGGAATTATTGTAATGCAATGGCTGTGGCGCTCGCATGCCTGAAAGAGGCTGCCTGCATGAGAGTATAGTGTGTCTGGTTGACTATAAATAAACCTCAGTGTGAAAACATTAGAGAAAAAAAGCTCAAGTTAGGACATAAATATTAAGAGTGTGCAAAAATGAGCACTTTGACCAAGCATGCGGGCTGAGGAACATGCTGTTACGACATGAGTGTGGCATGTCGTTGCATTCATTAAATACTGACATGTTAGGCAACTTTTTTCTGTGACACAGTAATTGTGAAATTCACTTATTTGTCTGAAACAAATTGTACCCTGATTACGCCCAAAAGTCAAAGGGCATAAACATGAGAAAACAAGTATATCAGAGGCATAAACCATATATACATAGATCATACCTCCCTACAATCCCCCCCAACGCATATGGCATACAAGTCCAAAGTCTAAGGTTAATTTTAGCCAGGGAACTGTGCTATCAAATAACCCCCCAAAATAGCAAAAAAAAAAAAAAAATTTATACTGCCCTGAAACTATAATGTTAATGTCATAGACTGTATAGAAAAGATGGATGTAGCCACCACGACTTCACCTGTTGGTTTATGAAGCCACATTTTGAAGCTTGAATATCCTGAATATTAACATTTTGGCTTTTTGGAGCCCAAAGTGATAATACTGTGTTTGGAAACTGTTTGGAAACTGGGCGTGACAACGAGGCGTGTGTCTGACTTTGAAGCAACAGAAAGCCACATCCTGGATAATCCTCCTTTCTGACATTTTTACTAAAATTTACAAAACGGACTTCATGTTTTTTGCAGTTTGACCCAATCAACCGAGACCACAAACTCAGGAGGAACATGTTAAACATCTGATGCCAGCTGTATGCCAGCTGAAGAGCCACAGCTGTATTAATATAATGATTAAATACCTCACCAAAACTGAAGTACAAGCTAGCTGGATCGTCTGTATCAAACAGCAAGCCATAATATTAGTTAGAAAGTTTGCAATCAATACTCCAAAAGGGTCCAATAGCACATACAGTAAAGAGGCTCACGTTGATGAGAAAGACTCAGAGTTGTTACAAAGGCAGAAACTACCTGTGGAGGTGAAAACTGTATTTTGTACTAGGCTGTAATTCTGCTTTTTAACACGTTAAAGCTAGACATTTTCACAGGCGAGTCTGTGGAGGCAGCATCAGGTGGAAGCTAAAGAAACTGAAGTTGTTGTTACTTCCACGTTGCATTCATTTTTACAGCGCCTGAGGCTTCCCTGTGGAACAAGCTCACTTGTGTTTACATTTGAGGAACATTTTTACCCACTTCCTTTCCTGCTGACTCCAGATTAGTCAGTGGAAAAAAAAAAGAAAATGTATAGAAAAAAAATACATTTCAACTTTGTTTATATTTTTCTTGTTGGAAATGAAAATTCAGGAGAAACTATCAAGTGTCTGACGAATACTGGACATGCAATATAAGCCCCCTCAAATCAATATTCTACTGCATGGTAATGTTTGATGGCATATTTGAGTCGTGATCTCCCCTCCTGGAGAAATTTAGAAGGCAATGAAAAAACAGTTTCACTTGTTCTGATTATTTGATCTCGTGGCAGGAATGAGTTAGACTTTATTTCCTGAGCTATCAGCCCTGGTAGGAATTAACCTGATGATCTCTGAGTCTCTAAATTAAAAAACAATCCACTCTATGTCAGGTCAAGGCTTCTTCCAACCTTCTCACCTTCTCAACCTTCTTTATTTAGCTTTAATGTTTCTCTTCTTGTTGTGCGGCGATGTGAGATAGATAAAGACAGAAACAGGGCAGCACAAGAGCTTAAAAATACTATAATTTCTACATCAAAATACTACAAAAAGCAACTTGTATTTAAGGTATTTGCCATGCAAGTGCTTTACATGGATTTACATTTTCAACAGAGATATTCTCATCCTCTAATTCGGGTCTTCAATGCTGTTTTCTGGTACTCACCTGGTAAGACAGAACCTTGTAAGGGCCAGATGATTTATTTATCTTAGGGCATACTTTCTCTTTCACATGGCTGCACCTGTGACATTTCCTTCTGATACATCCAGTCGTTTTATAATATTTAGAGAGAAGAATGAAAACCATACTACAAGAGCTGGTTTTTGTCTAACATTTGAACATGTCGCCGCCGTATTCTTCAGAGTCGACTGGGACTACGATAGCCCGAAGAACACTGCGCTGTCCACTTCTCTCACCGGTGTAGGAATGGATAGAAAAGTGAAGAATATGACCAAATACAACAATTTAGTTTTGTAAAATAGAACTCTTGAGTTTGAAATCACATTCATGATTTGATCTGTGTTTTCTCTGAGGATTCTCTTGAGAAAGAGACAAGTTGTTGAAAACCTTGAATAGTTTTGTGAAATTGTAGCAGGTTCGTATTTAATCGCGGATCGTCTGGCTGGCCTTGACATACCACGTCTGATGAATGACGCTCACGCTAACCTTGAAAGAAACCTTGGCTTGAAAACATCCTCACAAATAACAGCACAGCCAAGGATTCGGTCCTTTTGTCAACAAAGTATTTTGCATCCATGCAAAGACATCACTTTTAGTGTTTCTATGTGAAACTTTTTTTTTTCTTATCAAATTGAGTCCTTTCTGCTGGGAACCTAGAGAAAACCTAACTGATGAAAATAAAAACAGAAAGCTGCCTAATCTGTTACCCTGAGCAGCCTCCCTTATGTCAGGAGGTGAACCTACTGTGGTAAATTGGGACAACTGGGGTTTTAGGGAAGGGGGCCCAGATAAGGTGTGTTATTAAAAATACATTATTGCTGGGGTGTACACCCAGGACACGGCCCAGTCTGGGCTTAGGCCTCAGTGTCACCCCACAGCATAAATAGCCGTCTCCTATCACCCCACCTCATGCCATCTATAACACATTTCACAGTTTTTATCCTCAAGGCTGTCTCCCTGTCTGAGCAGAAATTCCCAGTCCAAGGCTCAGTCTACTCAGAAAAAACATGAGAGTAGCATCTGAGCCAAATGCAACTTCCAATGCATTTACTTCTAGATTTGAAAGAAAAAATCACCAATTTGTGAAACAGTATCTTTTTCCGACAGAGTTACAGAGGAAGGCCAATGCAAGTTATTCGTTTTGTGTAAACCTAGTGCCAACGAGTGTTGGAAACAAAAAACACAAAAGTTGTTTTCACTTAATTTTGTTATTTTACATTTTATGCTACTTCAGGCTGATAACCCCCCCCCCCGAAACATGACTGGTCCCTCACCAATTCTGTTGGACTGTAGTACTGCTAAGCTAGCATTGCCCAACACCACTGGACTGGAATACTGTTTAGAGTAGCATTTTACTTTCTGCTTCTACTCCTCCATATTTAGATGTAAATATTATATTTGTACTCCATACTATTAATTGTAAAGCTTTAGTTACTCATTATTTTTCAGACACAATATATTATTAGATCTGTTTAACCTTACCTAACCTTACCTAGCAATACATAAACAGTTCATGTGACTCAGAAGTCAAAATTTTCAGATACTTAATCAGGCCATCATTATTTATGTGTGAGTTTTTGTTTTTAAAAACGTTTCTCTGTTGATATTGTGTCTAAATTGTGTACATTTAGCTTCGTTTATGTGGCCTGGAGGTTGACATTTTGATCCAGCGGTTGACCAGTTAGCTTAGTTTAGCTTACACAGACTGGACAAAGCAGAAAACGGCTAGCTTAGTTAAGATAACAAAAAGTATGCGTTTATTACACTTTGTTTCAAAAATGAATGAATAAATGA
Organism: Pelvicachromis taeniatus; assembly: GCA_015108175.1. Taxonomy (NCBI): domain Eukaryota; kingdom Metazoa; phylum Chordata; class Actinopteri; order Cichliformes; family Cichlidae; genus Pelvicachromis; species Pelvicachromis taeniatus. The sequence continues at coordinate 62,822 of VURO01010951.1, forward strand.
GAGAAATGTGTTGATAAATGAGCTTTAGAGATGCAGATAAGAGTTAAGCTAGCTGCTTCCCTTTGTTTTTTGGTTTGTTTTTGTTTTTTGTTTTTTTCATTTTTTGCTAAGCTAATCTAAAATAGTCCCCTATTAAAGTGTATTAGTTCATCTCTTTGTTTTGGCAAGTTGATAATTATCTCTCTCCCTGAATAGTTAATAGTTTAATAGTTAAATCTGCTGTTTTTTGGCCAACACCTTGTCTTGCCTGCTTCGAGCCTCAAAGCCACCAGTAATGCCAGCAGCCACACTCCCACTGGGAGATCCCAAATCACTAAAAGGTGAAGGAGCAAAGAAACAAGAAATTAAGCCTCCCAGCAGCAGCACTACCTGAGCTCCTTACATCAAAGGCTGAGCAGAAACCAGCAGGGAGGTTTTTCCTTCCACTGGGGACTCTTTCAGCACAGCACTGCCAGGCAAATAGGCTGGAAGGTTCAGGCATTAACCCACATGTTGACTGCTGGGAGCAGAGCGTGACAGAGGGGCAATATGGGGCTGCAGGGAATGATGTATGACTGGGGTCCTTGGGGTGCAATTTCATACATGCATGTACAGAAACACACCAAAATGCACAGGCAATGAAGACGTTATGTCTGTTTCAGGTGATGTTGTGGAACTGTGAACTCATAGACACTGTAGGTGAAAGTTGCCCCTGTGGATGTTTTATTTTCTTTACTAAACCCACAACACAGCTGTATGTGTATGTGTGCGCGCTCTGAGAGGAGCCCTCATTAGGCTGTTAAGACCGAGGAAGAGCCACAGACACAACACAACCACACACTCAGACGGAGATGCCACGAGACGGGTGCTGCCGAGGGAAACAGTAACGGCAAAATGAAAGCACAGAAACGTCCACAACACCTGTGTAGATGAGAGATTATGAGATCGTAATCAGCGGCGGCGCGCCTCCGATCAGAAGACACAGTCTGAAAAACTAAAGTTGTACTATGAAACTCACTTTAACAGTTCACAAGCCTTTATCAAAACTCACAGGCTTTCCTTGTGTGATCTAAGAAATATATTAAAATAATAAATCAAAGCTAATAGCTGGTAAATTCAACCATAAAACAAACAATCAATAAAAAAAATAAAAAAAACATTGAAGGGGTTTATTGACTCATGGAGATTCCGCTATAAAATGTCTAAATTGTGCTGCTCCGAGGCATGGCTTTAACCAGTGGAGCTGGAGTATGTGTGTTTAAGATAGTGAGTCAGTTTATAAGCTTAATAAGTGCAGCTTTCTACGCTCCCATTAGGTCATTAACATTAGAGCACATTCAAAGCATTGGCAGAAAGAAGGAGAAGAAGGCGGGTGGTGGTAGTGGGGGGAGAAAAATCCCTCTTAAACTCTTTTGCTCCCTCAAGGAAGTGCATGGAAAAAAAAGAAAAGAGAGAATGAAAGAAAAATCTCCTTCATCTCTGTAGGCAACCCAAATCCTTACTGAGGCCGCGGCCAAAAACTAAATTAAAAAGACTGGAGTGTTGGGATGTTTAACAGGCGCAGCGCTGCGCTGAGAGGGCTGCAAGTTCTCCCGCTCTTTACAATTTGTTCCCGTGCTCTCTGCCTTTTAGGGGCATCAAACCAATTAAAAGAGAAACTACCGCACACACGTTTTTGTGTGGCTGTCTCCGTGAGGACTTTCGCCGACATAATGCATTCCCAGCTACCTCTAATTCCAACCTTAACCTAGAACCGAGTCACAACTATCACGCAGCTCTTTGAAGGGTGTGAAGCTTTTGTTTGGGACTCAAGCAGCTTTAAAAGTTTTAATAATCCGCAGCTCAGAAGTCATTGTTGGCGTCGAGGCTTATAAAGCACTTGTAAAATATGTAGTCGCCGTTATTAAAGTCATTAATTCAACGGCCGTTAACAGTGCAACGCTACAACTACTGAATTACAAAGTAGACCTCAGATATATAGTTCTGTTTACACCCAATTAGTCCAAAATGAAAGCGCTCATTGGACAGTCTCACCGTCCCTGCCAGAGTGCAGTGTGATTGGTCTATTATGATTTGTGAATTACTCTGGAGGCTATATTTTTATGAAGTATTTGTTCAAATTCACACGTTTTTCGTCTTAAGTGCAGTCATACGCTCATGAGCCACTCCATTAAATACACCTGGTTAAGCGCTTGAATATCTAATCAGCCAATCAGAAGGGCTGGTCTGAGCATTTCAGAAAGTGCTGATCTGAGATTTTCTGGCACAGCTGTCTCTGGGCTTACAGAGAATAGTCTGAAACAGCAGTAAGCACCAAGGAGCAGTTCTCTGGGTGCTCTGCTTCGAGCTGATGGGAAGGCAGCATTAACTCATTTAACCACACATTATAACCAGGATGCAGAAGAGCATCTCTGAATGCACCTTTGAAGCAGATGGGCTACAGCAGCAGAAGACCACACTAGGTGTCAGTCCTGTCAGCTAAGAGCAGGAAAATGAGACTACAGTTCACACAGGGGTGGCTGTAGATCAGGTGGTAGAGCAGGTCACTACTGATTGGAAGGTGGTTCGATCCCTGGCTCCCCTAGTCTGTAAATATCCTTGGGCAAGATACTAACCCCAAGTTGCTCTCCGATGCATCCATCGGAGTGTGAATGTGTATGAATGTTAGGTAGAAAGCACTGAAAGTATAGAAGATAGTGTTTGTATGAATGGATGAATGAGGCATGTTGTATAGAGTGCTTTGAGTCAGGGAGAGTAGAAAAGTGCTCTATAAGAATCAGTTAATTTAGGCACACCAAAACTGGACAATAGATCAGAAAAACGCTGCCTGATCTGATGAGTAATGATTTCTGTAGCAGCATTTGGATGGTTGGGTCAGAATTTGATTAGAAAGATCCACCCTACCTTGTTTTTGTGGTTCAGGCTGCTGATGATGATGTGGGAGATTTTTTTTTAAATTATTTAAAAAAGTTTATAGGGGCATAAAGGGCCCAATACATATCAGCAACTATCCATTCATCCATCCATTCTCAACCGCTTATCCTTTTCAGGGTCGCGGGGGGTGCTGGAGCCTATCCCAGCTGTCTTGGGGCGAGGGGCGGGGTACACCCTGGACAGGTCGCCAGTCTGTCGCAGGGCTAACACACATAGACAGACAACATTCACACTCACAGTCACTCTCGCATTCACACCTATGGGCAATTTAGAACCCATCCCCACAAATTGCATGTTTTTGGACTGTGGGAGGAAGCCGGAGTACCCGGAGAGAACCCACACAAACACGGGGAGAACATGCAG
>VURO01010954.1:5742-16553 GCA_015108175.1 Pelvicachromis taeniatus
AGATGCTAAGACTCACTTTTAACAATATTTCATTAAAAAAAAAAAAAAAAGGATCCCCTAACTACAACAGCATTTCTATAGCAAACAAAACTGAGAGAACACAGATACTTTAGGTAAAGTGTAGTTTGTGGGTTTGGTAATGACTGTAGACCAAAAAATATACTAGAATAAACCCATCTGTCCTGGATGGATACTAATGCTAATGGTTCCCCTACCTAATAATTTTCACACAGTGCCTAATTCTTGACCCTCAGTGCCTTTTTTTCAGAGGATAAAAACTGGTCCCAGTTCAGCATCAGAGGGGGATCTTCTCCTTCAAACCCAGGGGGCATTCTGTCCCGTCTCGGGTGTCCCCGTCAGTCTCTCCCCTAATAGGACCAATCGATACAAGCTCAGGTGACCCCGTTGCCACATTCTCCCAAACGGCACGAGAACTGGAAGTGTTGCCTCTTCTCCCCCAAGTCTCGAGGTCATGTTGGACTTTTTTCCTTCCAGCATGTAACGAGGGGGAATCTGATAAAACACGAGCCCGTGTTTTCATGTGAGCGCTTTCTCTCCTGTCTGCTGGCGAGAGCTTCACTGTGATCTCCACCAAATTAAAAATGATATAATTTAAAGGGAAAAAAAAAAATCTAAATAAAATTTATATTGTTACAAATTAAAAGAAATCGGTTCTATCCTGGAGCACAAAGAAAACAGGATATAGTTAATCAATTAGACACAGTTTTTCCAAATAAGTTAAAATTAAATCTTAATATGTTTTACTAGATTTAAATATATTTTTTTCTTACTTTAAATATAATTATTACAGATCTTGCAAAAATACTACACTGTGCATTGGATGTCTGTTTAAAGAGTGCCCGGTGCTTCCTGGATTCAGATATCTACACTTCATTAGAAGTTGCCTGGATGGGAGATTTCCGTTGGCCTATTATCTCCAACCTCACACGATGGCATCAGGCCCCTTCATTTATTTTTATTTACCCCGTTTGGTCAAATTTCAATTAACGCTGTCATTGTTTTTAAAACTCACCCGAAATAAACGGAAAAATAATGCATATCCTCTCAATTTGTTAAGTTCATTTTCCAAAAATAGTAAGTCTAAAAATATACTGCATACGCCATCTTAGGAAACTGACATAATAAAATATTCCTAATAAGGAGAAATCGTAAAGTAGGAGAATATATGTATTTATATTACCTCTTTGAAGAATCGGGGGGTTAATAGAAATAATAACAACTTAAAAGCAAAAACCTCCCAATGATCAGAATTCGATTTTTCTCTTGGGTCACGACTCATGCGGCTCGAATAAGTTCAGGATGGCTTTAGTGTGTTAAAACTTTTGAGGGCTTTACCCGACGTTGAAGGACGGGGCGTTTGCTGCTTAGGAAAGCAGCTGGTTACTCTTTCTTAAAGGTACACGATCACGCACTCCAACACTACTCATTATCTGAGCTGAAGTGAAAAAAAAACGCTTGCTTGCGAGGTTAAGGCGATAGAAGAGTGTGGTCGGAAACCCATCACAACTTACAAGTATCAAAATAGTCCACCCGCCCCTCCAAACGCCCTCCAGCTTGGTGCTACGTCTGCCCGCACAGTGGGTCAGGCCTCCATCCAGATGCCTCTTTGAACTCTAATCACATTGACAGTGTGGATACATACATGTATATATATATATATACTGTATAATTATACAGGTACATTAGAGCTGACTGACAAATCAGATGGAATGACTCGAGCGATTTCCCATGATTCAACATGTCGAGCATCGGGTTATATGACAAACACGCAGGCTGGCTGACTCCTCTACTGGTTAATAGAAATACACAGTTTGCACTGACAAAAGCAGCCATGACATCCTCACTGTTTCCTTCTACAAAGGTACAAAAAAGAAACACACACACACACACGCACACACACACACACGCAAATAAATGATATACAGTGAGCCCCACCCCACCCGGTGTCAATATTAAGTAGCTGGAAGTTGAACGCATTTGTAGTAATTAAGGAATGGATTAGTGCAATAGAACAAGGGAGTGAGCACTAGAAGCGCTGACGGAGAGAAGGAGTGAGGGTGGAGATGGGAACTCTGGCTTGTGTGAGACATCCTTTGGTTTATCGTGGCAGAGAGGGGATTTTTTTGGGGTGGGGGCGGGGGTGTATCGAACTGTATCAGTGATTAGAAAAACAATCGGGAGCTGATGTCATCCGCTTTTCATTTGGAGAAAAGGTGCACAAATTCCAAGCGCATCACGTCTAAGCTGACAATTTCATGCTTTCCTCGTTGCCACACGCGACGGTGAAGCGGACGGCCAACACGAGCTTTCGCTGTAAAAATGTACAAAAGATGTTCTGCACTATTTTCAGACCTTTTACTGTCTGTAAGTCAGCCACGTAGGCTGAACCAAACCCTACTTTCAAGGACTGCAGGTGCACCCTGTTTGTACCGCTTCAGTGTTTGATGTGGCGAGACGTAGCTGCCTGAAGCTCTCCCTGCAAGTCATAAGGCAAGTCACAGGAACAAGCAAATGTGAAAAAGTATACACGACACCACCGAAAACATTTTAACGGAGCCTTCTTCTTCAAGTAGCTGAGATTACAGGTTGCTTCGACATCTTTTACCGCGCGTGTTCGTCTTTTTTTACGGATTCGACATTTTAGTGTCCTCACGCAAAGTTAAAAGAGCCCCGGTCTAGTTTGCTCGAGTCTAGTAGAGAAAGGACTGCCTCACGAACCCCGTTTAGGTGCAATCATTTTAGTTTTGCGCAGCTCATCAGTTGAGATGAAAAGGTTTCGGTCAGTGTCGGGAGCAGAGAAGGAAGCTCTGCTTTCTCTAAAGCTGCTTGTTTTGGTTTTGATTGCCTCAAAGCTTCCTTAAAATTAAAAATGTTTTTAAAAAAATCACACATGCTGACAGTTATCCATTCACCCTGGAGTCACACTTGCTCTCCATTCTCTCTGACACGCACGCGCAGACTCACGTGAACCCAAAATCATGAGAAATGAGATGACACTCTCCATTAGCTGCTCCTTCAGTCTCGCTGCTTGAGCACCGTTAACACCGAGTGGACAGCGCAGGCCTGCGTTCCCCGGCAGCGCCTCGATGCCGGACCATCCCTGAGCCACTGGCTTACAAATGGAACAAACATGATTGTTGTGCTAAGACGCTCGAGGGGAAACACAGTCCTGACAGCAGCCCAGCTCGGCCTGGCGTTCAGCAATTCTGGCAGGGAAGCGGGAAACCTCAGAGTGTGTTGGAAGCTTTTTAAAAATGAAAAAATAAATCAAATCTGAGCTGATTAATGAATTATCACTCCTTTCTCTTCCAAAACCAAAACCAGAAAACATTGGTGCTCTGTCTGCCACATTCCAGCTAAAGGGATCTGTGCTTCTTATTGGCCTAATAAGAGCCCCTCCCCTCTGATTGTGAGGTGCTCACTGGATAAAAAGAAAACAAAAACAACAAAAAAAAAAGTCCCTCAGCCCCCTTCACTCCCTCTTCTTTGTGCGGGATGGGGCGGCGCTTCATGACGATTAATTCAAAAGGTGCAACGGCCCGCCGCCCTCTACTGCAGATTCTTCAAGATGCGACCGTAACGAAAATCGTAGACGTGCCGGCAGAGATACACCAACTCGGGGTCGACGTCTGTGGGCACACAGCGGTGGGAAGGAGGGGCAAAGTCGGGGCGGCAGGGCACCACGCTGGCACTGCCAGGCAGGGAACCTTCAGCGCGCCGCTTCACCAAGGCACAAAATCTAGGAAGGGGGGAAAAAAAACAGGGGAGAGGAAAATCCATTAAAAAGTGACGTCGGAGTCTTTCCTGCTTCTCCGCCTTCATTTAAACACTCCGACTTGAAACAAAGGTTATCGCTGTAAGTGTTCATCGTCTTATGTTCCTGCAAATTCATTAACAGTCGTAGTGTCGCCACCGTAGTGTGATTTAAAATAAACCTGTCGTCAAAGCTGAGGTGTTAATTTCAAACTTCAAACCGTGTGAAAAGACTTTTTCTGCGAACAACAGTCACCGTGTTCGTTACTTACCTACAGTACTGGGCTAGCGGGAGAACATAGCATCTGTCTTCTATGCAGGCCACGCTATTTTCATCCTGATGCCGAGAGGCGAAAATCTCATTCTGGAATCAACAGTGGGTGTAAAGAGTCACATCTCTGTTAAGCGTTTCCCACTGTGCTCGGCGAACACTGAAGAAATGACACTTTTGTACTAAGAGCACAGTGGGAGCTATAATTGTTCATGAGCAACAGGATTGTGCCTTACTCTTTCTACCTTATGTACTGCCAAAGACACACACAAACACAAAATCCTGCTCTACTCGACACGTGCCACTGCAAAAAGAACATTTCTAGAAGTAAAATCGCTTATCTTCCCTGTTCTTGGCAAGTCTGAGGTCAGAGAGATAGCATTTGTTTGGCTCTGTGGTCAGACAGAAAAGCAAACCAGCTATCAACAGTTTCAGGGCAGAGCGGCGACAGGTTGTTTTGTCCGCCTCCACTTTGCACATAATTTTCTTACACAAGTTGTACGAGGATACCTCATAAGATTTCTGATGTAGCACAAACTGTTCCATTAATTAAAAACTGCAATCTCACATAAAATAATATCTTTAAATAAAGCGATAAAAATTTAATAAAGAATACATTTCATGGCTACAGTGCTGTGCAAAAGTCTGGAGTCACCCTTCAAGACGAGACAGACGATCTTATCATTATTTAAAGCGGTCTTGAGCAACAGTTCTCGAGGCTTTCTGAGGATCTTTCAATGTTTTTCTTTGCATTTTCACTCATTTTCAGTCCACTCCTTGTACCTGACATGTTTTGGGTTGTTTTTTCTTAAACCGCACTGACCTGTGAATGATTCAAGCATTTAAAAAGACACCCAACTCAAGGGATGAACCTGTTTCGAGTCTACATATAACAGACAATTTAGTGGAGCACCAATTTGAACATTTTAGGCACTTTGTCACTAACAACCTGCCGCAAAAACACATCTTTTGTTTGAATTTCTTTGGCAAAATCGAAAAATGCCAAAGATAACACAGCTGTGAAACAGCATTTTGGCACCGACAACATTATTCCCAAAGAGCTATTAGCTGAACGTGTGACAGTCAACCATATCAGCATGGTGTGTAGTGTGCCCTTAAAAGATTTGAGTTAACTGGACAAGTGGAGGACAAAAGAAGAAGTGGAGCAGATGAACAGTATCTGAAAGCCATGTCCTTAAATACACCAAAAAGACCAGACTCAGGACCTGAGAGATATATCTGACCCGTCAGGTTTGGATATCTTGTCATAAATGATGGAATTATGAACACAGATGATTTTGATCTACCATCCAGTACTAACTGGTTGGTAACAGTTTTTTTTCCATGACAATGATCCTAAACACACTGCTAATGCAGTAAAAACATATCTGGATAGAAAAAGGACACAATGGAAACACTATCAGTCATGGATTGGCCTCCCCAAAGCCTGGAGCTCAACATGATTGAAGCAGTGTGGGCTCACCGTGACAGAGAACAGGATAAAATCAGCCAACATCCAAAGAAGAGATTTGATGTCCTTCTAGAAGCCTGAACTATTATGCTTGCACATATTTCCATAAACTGCTAAACCAATTTCCCATTTTCTTAGCTTAATATATAGAAATTAATTGTCGCTCAAGACTTTTGCACAGTGCTCTATATTATATATTTTTACTTCATCTATTCATACACATAAGCACACACACACACACATTTCATGATGTCATTCTTTTCTTAGAGGATAGTGATTACGTAATCGTTCGCTAATGGAATAAATCAAATAGAGTGTTTTTATTTTGCGAATGTTGATTGTACCTTTTCTTGGCTCATGTACACACAGATCTGCGCTGTTTGTCTGCACAAACAGTAACAGCACAGATCAGGAAAAACATCTTGGCTCCAAATCTCTGCCTCACCTCACAGTGTGTGCTGGGATCTCTGCCTCCCTGTGTGTGCTCAGGTCGGTAGTACCAGAAAAGACTCATCATCAGCTCTCCTGAGGGATCACATTAACACACACACACACACACACACACACACACACACACACACACACACACACACACACACACACACACACACACACACACACACACACACACACACGTAAACAATCTAGGCCATATGTTCCTCCGGCCATCCATCCATACACATGCACCACTGTATCGCTTCATAATCTCCCCCCTTCTCCTGATCGTTTTTACCTGTTTTGGGGTCCTCCCACAGCGCTGATATCTTGGCAACATATGGGAGGGATTTCTTCCTGGGGCCTGATCGTAGCAGCACAGTGTCTCTCACACGTATCACTTCACCGTCCCTCTCGACTCCTTCGTAACATTGCCGCAGGGCCGTCTCATCCTCTCCCTGAGACACACACAAGCACACGAGTGAGCAAACACAATAAGGAAAGATATAATTCTCATTATAAAGACAAAAAGGAATCTGTCACACAAAGCCTTTTGGTCAAAACACAATTATCTTTTCCCTCAAGAGACAATTTCTTTGTCCTTGTGGAAAGCAGCTGTGTTGATGCTAAGGTTTACGAATAGAGAAGTTCTTCTTCCTACAATCGGTCGAGAAGCTCTCTAATATGCTGATCATCTTCATCGTACAGAGATGGACTCTCAAATAACCTACCGCAATGAAGACCTCCCTCTCTGTGGGCATTCCAACAGGCAGCCAGCCATTAGTGGCACGTCTGCGGCTGACCCTCTTTTGTTTGGTGCTGCTGAGGCTTGGCACGGGTGGCGACTCCTTTGTCGATAGCTGTGCGTGGCCCACGGACAGAGAGTCAACGGAAGGCTTGGTACTCTTTGGGCACTCCTTGGCTAGCTTTAGCCTATTTTGGGGCTGGTCTCGTCCAGACAGGTGGTTCAGCAGGTGGGGTTTAGTCTGCGTGGAAGTGGGTACACTGGACAGAGGGCAGCTGGACATGGGCATGGTGGGGGGAACCAGAAGGGAAGGGCTGTGATCACCCTGAGGGGAGGGGTAACCCTCTGAAACAAAAAGGTGACAGTAACAATGAGCTTCTGAACACCATCAAATGGTGGATGACTTATCTGTAGCATAAGTCACATAAACCTTAAATTATACATATATAAAATAAAGGTTCATGTGGCTTATTTTATATATATTATTGTTATTATTATTATTATTAATTAATTTATTTTTCCTGCTTAAAAGTAACCTGCTTCTTTTATCGTATTATCAGTCCAGCTACGTGCAGGACACACTTTAAATTGAAACCTTTATAATAAGCCTAAAGCTCCTTAGCTGCACACATCGAAAGCAGTTACCTCATTCTGTAGGCAATTTAAAAGCTCATGGCAAAAGACAAAAAAAGGACTACATAAAACAGAAAAGCTCCACTTGCTTGGCTTCACAACTGGCTTGAGGCATATCATTTATCAACAAAAGACTCTTTAGATCTTTACGTAATAGCTTAAAGTCTAACTATTGGAATAAAAGTTTCTTGTATAATACTGGCAAAGAAGGTTAAAAAACAGCTAAATCAAAGAAGTGTTATCACAAAAGAACTTGTCATCAGTGTGGCCTCAGAAAGCCACTTGAGACGGTGATAATTAACAGGAAACAGAACATTTATAAAAACAAGACCAAATCTTGGGGCATGGGGTCAGTCCACTCACCTGTTTTGATATTGTGCGTGCATCCAGTGCATCCTGTGCTAAAAGAGCAACCCCTGCTGGTGACAGGAGGCATTGCTCTGTAGGTATACCCACTAATCCCGCAGGCGTCACCGTAACAGGGTGAAGCCACAGAATTGCAGTAGGCAGGGTGGGCTAGTCCCGACGGATGTGACACCTGCTGCCCCAGCAGCTTGGAGCCGCTCATTCGGCTAGGGCACAAACTAGATGGGGGCAAGTTCAGAGGTCGCGGGGCCATGGTGGCTGAAGTTGTTCCAGTGTGTGTTGGGTGGGCGATGTGGACGTAATAACTGGAGAAGCAATGGTCGGCGGTGCAAAGGCAGGGATGAGGGCTTAGGGTTAGAGCTGTGTGTGGTAGGGAATGTGTCAGCGATGGTGAGGTTACTAGGCACTCGCGCTTCACAGGGGTCATGGCTGAGTTAAGTGGCTGATCGTCTGATTCTCCATAGGGTTGCTGGCCAAGAAAGAAGGCCAAGCCGTGACAGTAGTCCATTGAGCGCTCTGCAGGAAAGCAGTAGTAAGGGCTCAGCTCGGTCTCCAGCTGCTCCTCTTTGACTTGCTTCAGTGGGTATGCTAGCATAGTGCGCGACTGGTAGCCCGGTTTAGTCAGTCGATGGGTGCAGCCGCCCGTTTCCCACTCCACCTTTGGCTCAAAGCCTGCCTTCTTGCAAGCTGTGCAGCCACTGTGCAGGGGAGGGATCTTTTTCCCCTTCTGCTTTTGCGTGCGTCCCTTGTGCTGAAGTTTGACCCTCAAGTGCGACTTTAGGGTCGGGCCCGCGACAGGAGCCTTACAGTCTGAAGTAACAGTAGCAGTGGGTGCAGCCTTTGCTCTTTGTTTACTGGTAGCAGAGGAACTGGTTAACTTCAGCAGGGCTGCGGCATTAAGTCCAGCCAACCGTCTGGGTGCAGGAGCGTCAAGGCACTCCTGACTCATTCCCAGACTTTCATCACCTCGGCTAACTTTAGCCCTCTTGGCAGGCTTAGAGCTTTGGCACCCTTCAAGTTCGTGAGATGTGGAGCCTTTAGTGTTGGTCCCTCGCGAAGCCTTCAGACCTCCACCTCTAGCTGGATCTGCATCCAGGAAAGCCCCTACATTTATGGGTTCCTCCTGTCTCTTAGCCTGTTTGGCTGCTGGCTGGGGATCAGTGGCTCTTTCTAGTAGCAGGCTGTTTACCGCCTCAGCATTGAGAGAAGCCAGTCTCCGCTTGCGTGGCTGAAAGACTCCCAACCCAATACTCTTGCTATAACTTGCACTGCTTGATTTTAACTTGGTTTTTGGTGATGACTTTGCCTCTTTTCCGTCATTGCTTTTCCTTTTTTTGGATTTGGATCTGTGAGATAATCGTCTGCGGCCATCCTTTCCTTTGCTTTCCTTAGACCTCTGCTTTTCACGAACGTTTTCCTCCAGTCGGGTAAGGAGGACATGGCAGCTGAGTCCTTCGCTATCTGAATTCCCTGCCCTCCCTCGCAAAGGGTACATTTTCCTGTCCCGTTTCTTGACGTGCCTCCGGTCCACCTTTCTTTTCTGCTCTGATCTTTCTGTTCTTTCCCTCTTGTCATTCATCCTCTTGGCCATGTCTCTGTCTTTTTTGGTGACCTCACTTATCTTTTTTGTCCTGCCAAATCGGAGTGTGCGCTCAGGCCAGGCGCCGCCCATGGCACCACCATGTGGCCAAAGACAGCTGTTGTCCCACCACTCTGGACTACTTCGACCGTGCCCAAGGGAACCCTTCTGCCTTGCGTGAGTCATCACATGCTTGTCTGTGTGGCCTAGAGAGAAGAGATGAACAAGTCTTCAAAACACTACTTTTGTGCTTTTTTCTACTCGTACACAATAGATCTCGACCAATCCCTTGACTTAACTCAACGGTTAGTCCTAGGGTGTGGTTGTATTTTAGCTACTTTTTAAACAAGAATATATTTTAAACAAAGTTTTATAAGGTATTGTGCAAATCTTAAGCCTTTCCTCATTCTGTTATATTATACAGGAGAACTGGAAATAGGTGAAACAATTTATACAAACATGAACAAACTGAAATACAGTACATGAGACAAAAACAGAGCTTTACCAAACAATATCTGGTATGAACCTGAACTCTCTTAGGCAAGCTTTCTTATCATTTCTTCAGACTTCATCTTGAAGGACATTCAAAACTCTAATTTGGCTGTTTCCATGTTTCCTTTTCAATCCAGGTATGCTTTTACTTCGTTGGCAGTGAGCCATTTCCAGTCAGATGGTTTCCAGATGGTATTGCATGGTGGATTAAAATCTGATGATACTTTTCTACATTCATAATTCCTTTTGACAATTTTGACAAAATCCCCCAAACCATGACAGAGCCTCCACTGTGTACCGATGGCTGTAGACACCAGAGTTATTATAGTTATAGTATTATCTAATTAGTTTAGATATTTGCTTTTAATTCAGTATAGTTAGTCAGGTAGTTCACAGAGTGAGTTTGCTCATTTGAGTTTAATTTTCATTGTGTGAAAATGTTTCATTTTACTTTAGTTTCTATTAGTTTCTGTGTTAATTTTAGTCTTTAATATTATTATATGGTAAAGGTGAGATTTAGGAAACAAAAAGTATTACAATAAAAACACTGAACCAAAACAAGCCCTGTAGTCTTGCAGAAATCCAAAGTCGCAATAAAGACGTCCATCAAAGCCTCTTAAAGCAAGTTTTGATTAAAGCTTTACCAAACAAATACCAAAATAGGGCTATTTCCTTTTTATTTTAGTTACTTTTCACTAAATAATTTCAGTGAGTTTTAATTATTTTCAAAGGTCTAGCTTTTATTTTTATTTTAGTTAACTAAAATGTTTTTCACATCTGATTTTAGTAATTATAATAACCTTGGTGGACACTCACTGTTGTACCTCTCTCTTGACCTCATCTGTACACATTGATTTGGGTCAAAAATTTCACATTTGGATTCCTCACTCTGTAAGACCTGTTACCACTTGGATAACGTGACACAAGAACTTCAGTCTTCTCTCTCAGTTTCCCTCCTGTAACAAAGGCTTCTTGACAGCCACCCTTCCACTGAGATCACTTCTGATGAGGCTCCAGTGAACAGTAGATGGATAGACTGAAGGAC
>VURO01010958.1:1436-31131 GCA_015108175.1 Pelvicachromis taeniatus
TGCTCTGAGGTTGTTTCTCATGCATGTCATTCTTTACACGCTTACTTCTGTACATCTACTATACATTCTATCAAGTATATGTTGACTATCTTACAGTTAGGCACACATTTTCAGTGGCTTATCTCATGAATGTTGAATAAAATGTTGAACATGCTTCTGTTCTCACTCCTCACCTCATTCGCTACTTTTGGGTGTGGAAACTGTGTTTTTCCTCTGAAATCTGATAGCTGGAGACCTGTCACCATCCTTCACACAAACTTTGTGTCAGTTAAAAACAGAAGTTGATATTTGCTCTTTTCTTTCATGGTGCAGAGTTTACAGTCTAAGCGGTTTGACTTTAGTTTCTCTTCTCGGTCCCCTCACCACTCAACCAGCTGCTGTAGATAACTTGCTGATAGTTGCAGTTTTCTCTCCAATAATGTAAGGTGCTTGCCTTATGATACAAAGCGGTGGTGAACTGGCGCTATATAAATAAAACCATCTATCTTTTAAAAATATGGGGAACACATGCACAGACTCTTTATTCAAAATTGGAGATTAGACTGTTGACTGGAAGCTGATAGATGTTGCAGCTGTCTGATGCAGTTGTGAAACAAACTCAAAGGCAGACTTTCATAAACAGCTGGGAGCAAAACACCAACTCAAGCTGCTGCTAACGTTTTGTCAGAACTTACATTACATATATTATTGGCGAGTTTCATAAACCTGACATATATCCGAGTCTATTTTTACTATGGTATGGGCTTTAACATGAAGTAAAATTTATAACTTTTATAACTAATTTTTTCTAACATTTTGATTTGTAACTGGCATAAAATTATTCAGCAAAGTTGGGGAAGGTCTTTGGTAAATTCAGAGAACTCTTCAACTGGCAACTAGCAACACTGGGACCGGGTCTTTTGCACTTAGTCAAGTTTATGGACCTTTGTTTATTTTCTTATCTTCTTAAATGTGCCGTATAATTAAGGAGACTGGTGATGAAATGTTGAAAACGCCTGATGCTGAGCTGTAGCCTTGTTTGCAGAGACAGCCTATTTGTTTGTATGCAAGATGGTAGGCAAGCGAGACAGAGACTGAAAGTAGTTGTCTCATACAAAAACATTTGTTTTCTATGAAACTGAAATTTCAGGCATTCTTCAAAAAAAAAAAAAAAAAATCATACCTTGTAGTGAGTTGAGCAACTCATAGAGATGCAGGAAAGAGGTGGACAGTCAAAGTGTTGAGTGCCTATATTGATACAGCATGCATTCAGACCTGTGCTGAATTGATACGCCAATCTTGTTGGACTTAGTAAGAGCTTTGCCATGGCTTATGTGAGAAAGTGACCAAGGTGTGCATTCTAAAATAAAGCTGACAATTTCAGATGTCTTCAGATCGCTGAAAAGGAGAGAATGTCTGAAAGGGGCTATAGAAAGTAAAAGACGACTCAAAAATGATCAGCGGAGCATGTCGGTCAGCATGTTCAGAAGACTAATAAATAGACTAAAAAAAGATTTAATCACGGTCCCTGGTCCAGGAATAATGGAAATAATTCAATTACAAAAAAATAACTGAGATAATAATTGAAATGTTAAATGAAAAATTACTTAAAACCAAGCATAAATGAATCCTGTGCACACTTGAGTTAGCTTTATACTGTTTATGTAGACAAAATAAGCTAAATTCCCTCCGGAGGAATGCATTTTGTAATTTGCATGTTATATCACAAAATTTGCCGTACTCATTTACATTTCATCTGCCTTAACTAACAGAAGAGAAAAATGCGAGGCGTTAAATGAAGTAGGAAAGTAGGAAAAACAAGCCAGTATGTGTTTCTGTCTCATCAGTTCAATCAGTGCATCACTGAGTGCTCACATGGCAATAAATTAAAGGCCACTGTTGTGATTTAGAGACCAGCAGTTTACAATCTGTAGTGGGGGGGCACAAGGCAGCCACGGGTATCACAACCTGGAGTTGGTTACTAATAACCCCAGGAGATGTTCAGCATGCACGTACAACAGTTATAAGTAGTCACACACAATGCAGTGCGCTCACGTAAAACAGACAGCACAAACTAAAATCTAATCTAATCAGGAGAATATAATCATTCTTTTGATTACTTTAACACCGAGGGTGCTTTGCAAAGTCAAACTAAACATAAAAACCATCACAGCATGATAAAATGTGATAATCAATAATGGGTGTGTCTGCATTTATTCACAGTCATGTGGATTACATCCCTTGAAGGAGCTCTTTAACTTGAAAATGGGTCTTTTATGTACAGTGGTCTGCTATTTTGATTTCCCTGCATGTTCAAAAGCTCTTTTCAGACTTCTCAAACCAATCGGTGGCAACATTATTTCCCTTTGGTTAAACTCAGCAAAAGCTGCTGCAAGTGTGGACAAAAGTAAATCTGGCGTAAAAGATTTCGGGATATTTTCATGTGCTGCTGAACAAACCTCGAAGTAGAAAACACATCAGGGGAGAAAGAAAGTGCAAAAGGTAGAAAGCAGAGGTGACTGTGGACAGAAAAGGAGGCGCATGGAGAAATGCTGGGAGAATTATTTTGTATTTTTTTTTACTTTGTATGTAAAGTAGAAGGATATTGGAGATTATTCTTTTGCCAGATCACGGTGAGTGACAGCTTGGCCAGCTGAAAAGTCCCCGACAGCTTTACACTACAAGACTGCTGAAACAGGGAGATGAATGAATGGGAGCAAACTGCATTAGATTAATGAAGACTGAGCCTGCCAGACAATGGGATAAATAAATAGAGACAGAGAGAGGGGAGAAAGGGGGGAATGGAGAGATTGTAGAATCATATTAAAGAGAGGAGAATTGTATTAGAGGAATTGTAATGACTGTTGGCGAGGAAAAAAAGTAATGGAGCTAGTGGGGAAATAGAGAAAAACAAAGGAGGACACTCTCCTGCAGACGCGACGTTCACAGCATGCAAAATCCTGCTGCAGCCTGCCGACACTGGGACGCACTCAGTAGTAGTGTGGATGTGGAAGGACTGAGATCAAATCTGCCTCTTTCTCTCTCCATTTATTTTGCATGGTTCTGAAGCACATTAGGGCCCAGACTATGTGATTTGTGTGACTGCATGCTCGCCATTGCACCCACAGAATTATTCACAGTTCAGAGGAATAACCTACATACACTTCATTTCACTCAACAAGACCGACTTCGACAAGCTGGGGGAAGTTTGTGTTCCTTAATATGTGTTAAGGCCCCGTGTGGGTAACTATTAGGACTGCATGGAAAATCCAAGCCTTCTAAGAAGTGTACAGATATGAAGAGCATGCTTGAGGCAGATCTTTCCAGCTCACAAAATCAGCCTTTTCAACCTCCACCATATTAATGAAGGAAAAATAAAAAGTGAGCTTTCTTTGCTGATGTCTTGATGCATGCTCAATTATCCAGGTAAGTAAATCCCAAAAGGTTGATTCTGTTCATCTGGACGTAGCGTTGTCAGTGGGAGGAACGTTTCGTCACTCATCCAAGTGACTTCTTCAGTCTCAGCTGACTGCAGGTTTTCCACAACCTTATAAACAGTACATTTATGCAAATTCTCATGACCACTGATCAATAACTACTACTGATCAAGGCCCACTGATCAAAGGCCATTGATCAATATCCATGAGAATTTGCATAATAATGATCAAGGAACTGACCTCCCAGCCCATTGTTCCTTCAGTGAGTTGGGGAATGGCTGCAATCACAGCATTGTAAGATGGCAAAAGATGTACCCTTAGGCCCCCCTCCTCGATTCAGAGATGGTCTTTCCCTTGTCGTATAAATGGCCTCCTTAAACCAGCGTTCCTCCCCTTCCAGGATGTGGACATCCTCATCATTGAAAGAGTGTCCACTGGCCTGTAGCTGTAATTAGACTGCACAGAAGAAGTTCACAGAATCTGAAATTCATTAATTTTAACCTCCATCATTTGAAATTTAAGGTGTGAGTACAAGCTGTTCAGTTCACACCTGAACACCTTAAATTTCAAATGACTGAAGTTCAGCGGGAAGTTCAGCAAAGCTATCAGTCTCACGAGTGACGAGGCAGACAAGGGCAGAGGCATCAGCGGTGCCTGAGAGGCTGCTGAAAGATCCTCTAGATGGTTTTGAATCAAGGAGAGTGAGCAGTAAAGTGCGAGCGCTACTGGGACGTGGGCCAGGGCTTGATCAACCCTAGAGGAGTAACCAGGGCAATGCAGGGATGTCTGATGTGGAAAGACATTAAACATCTTCAGTGACTGAGGACACAGTACTGATGATGTGGGCCAGCATGCAAAATCTCATTACACTAGATAAGTTGATTTCATGCTGACTGAGACACTTACACCACCTCCTCTTTGAAAGCACTATAAGCCCAAGCAATTGTATAAATACTGATTACTCCAGTTTTACACATCTAAAGTCCTTTTTCAGCGATATGCAACACTTGCAGCCCTCATCGGAAGTGACATGGGTTAGCTTTAGTGTTGGCGCTCTAACAGTTGCATTTGCACAAACCCAAGCCAGTGACGAGAGAGGCACACATTACGAGTGTGGTATTTTCGATAGCTGCAAAAGATTTCTTGCACCTGTGTCAGTGAGCATTTACTCTAGTGATGAGTATCTACACTTTGGAACATTTACTTCCCTCTTTCACCGCCACTAGGAGCAGGGTCTCTCTCCCTGTCACTCTCTGTTTCTGTATGTTTGTGCCGCTGAGACAGCTACCCCCACCTCTTGCTTAAAGGCTGCGAGAGAGATCTTTCATCTGATGCGGAACTACTGAAGACACATTAAAAAGATTGTAAAGCTTATTAGAAAGCTAAAATGCAGAAAGAGTCATTAAGATAAATTATTATTATGTACATGCTATTTCTATTCAGGGCATTTTTTAGTGAGCTGAGGAACTCAAGAAGACATTGGAAAGACCTATGCAGACATAATATGCTACTGTAATTTTATGCATTTAAAATATGAGCCAGGCTGAAAATGATATGAAAATGTCACTAAGGCCTAGTAATAAGGGCATAGCAACCTTTACCGAATTTAGATTTTATTTTCATTTTAATTCAGTCACAAAGCTCACAAGTCAAGATCCTTTCAGGTGAATGGAAAGGAGTGTGTGTGAGAAAGGGCATTGTTTTCGGGATGTGTGAAAACATAAATTTACTTAAGTTATGTCATTTAAAGAAGTGGCAGGACTGAAAACTGAAGTTTGACAATAAAATATGTCTGGCTGTTAGAAAGAAGTGACCTCGGTCCTCTGCTACTCATTTCAGCCTCAAGGCCACATTCTAGTAGAAAGCACCTGATTCTCATCGTGAGAGCTTCAAGGTGCATTGTGGGTAATAAAGGCACCAAGTTTCATGCTATATGAATGCAATTCACTTCAGAAGTACTCCTTGAAGGGAGACTAGCAGCCTTTTCTGTAGGAGTAATTGCTACTCTATCTGCTGCTGTCAGATAAACAAAATAGACTGAAATACCCAAATTATTCAGGGATTTGAAAAGCAGAATAATGTTTTCATCATTTTGAAAGTCCAACAGATTATTTTTTGCAGATAATGCCTCTTTATAACTGCAACAAATTATCTCTCAACATCTTGTTGGAAAAAAACATGCTGAGACACGGTGTTATTGTACTTTCAGCGTTCCACTTGTGCCACATTTCCAAGGACGTACCCGTTGTTCCTGACAGGAGACAAACGTCTGAAACCCCGGCGCCACTCCGAAGCCCAGCTGGTCTATGAACGGCGGCTCATCTTGGGTGTGAATCTGAACTTTGATCCCGGCTTCAAACGATGTCTCATCTGTTGATAATAAGAGATTAGGACATTTACAATGAGGATGATGATTTGTATGCACAGACTGGCCTGCATGATCAAACCAGCAGCAATTGTTACTAATCAGATGGAGACAAAGCTCAGCTAACGAGTAAAACTGAAAGTTAAGACAAAATCAGAAACTGTAAAACTGCAGTCTCAACTGAGCAGGAAAGAAGTGTGCCAGTGGAGATATTAATTCATAATTGCAATGATTTTCTATGGATGACAAATGCATTGTGGACATTTAAGAGTTAATAACTGGAATGAGAAGTGACAGGATAAAGAAGGCGGACTTCCCAAATAGACCGGCTGATAACAATACACGCCCCGCAGGAGCCTTATGCACTGCAAGGGCATACGAGAGTGAATGCATAAAATTAATAAATAAATGATGATGAGGATAAAATGAAAATCAATACAGCTGACAGCTTGTCTTGCTATAGCACTCTGCTGTATAGATTTTAAATGAACCAGATGGGCCTCTTTGATACTGAGACCAGGGAAACCTCACAACGAGACGGTGACTCAAACCTATACTTGTGCAAACGTACTTTTGCAGAGCCCTGGACCTGCTTATCGTGGCGATGGCAGGTTGGATTCTAGAGGTTTAGCTTCTTTGAGCGCTGGCTCAGGGATAAAGTAGGATGTCTGTTTCCTGCCGCCTTTTCTTTCCGGTTGTCACTTGCTATCATCGTCCAAGTACTAGGCTTTCTCACTATTTTCAATTAAAGTGCTCTGAAATGTGTCTGGAATTGGCAAGAGAGCTTCGACAAAGAGAACCAGAGTTTAACTGTTACACATTGCTGTTCTGATATACAAAACCATTTTCTGCTGCTGCCGCCGCCTAGACGAATGCTTGAGGCTTAAAGCAGCGTATATGCATATGTCATACCCAAGCTCCTGTTTGCATGAGTGCAAACAGGAGGACTTTAAGTCATGGACATCTGTCTTCAGTACACAACTGAAGTAATCGTATTTGGGTGAAAGTGTGGAACAAAATGGAAGACCGACTAAACTATATCAGCATTATACGTTGCTTCAACATTGTTTCCCTGCCTGTGCTTTCTTCTGAAATAATGCCAGGTATGTGACAATATGTCTCAGCGCAGAAATCAATAACCAGGAGTGGCTAACAATAAAACAATAACCTTGTCAGTTTTTAGTATATAAAAATATGTGTGTGTTTTCACAGCTGCCACCAGACACATTTTCAAATTACTTCAATTTATTTAACTTTTTCCTTATTAAAGCATATTGTTGCTCCCATTTCGTCCCACAGTCTAAAGATATGCAGATATAGTGAAGGCTAAGCTCCTAATTACCTCCATCAAGGATTTGTTTGATTTGCCTGTTTATTTTTATGTTTTTTAGCAGAATTGCTTCAAAATTAAGGATGGATGTGCATGATGGATTTACTAGAAGTGGGACTTGGCCCGACTGAGGTGTGATCAACTTTTGGAGCTGATATCAATCCAGATCTTGGTTACATCATTTTTTTTTTTTTTTAGTAGGATTCTTTATCTTTGCTGAATGTGATATTCTGCATCATATCTTCACTAATACATATAAAATTTTAATAGATCTGGGTCCAGAGATTTAATTTATGCATAACGTAGAGGCAATTTTCAGCAATGGCCGGGCTTTGCAGTCTCTGACTGCTCTTGTTTACCTAGAGGTGTTAATATGAGTGTCCATATAAATTATACAGGCACATTCATACACATATATTATCTGTAGATTGATATCCTGTCCTGGGAGACCCTTTGTCTAACTTATGAATATGCTTTACCCCCTGACACCCTGAAAAAGGACAACTAAAGCAGTCCACAAAAACTACTGGACACGTAAAAATATCAGAATTTCACTGCAACAATAATATTTAAATGTCATTGGAGACTGTGTTTTCCAATCCCATTTATCAAACAAATTAAGATCAAGAGAAAAGAAAATTGCTTTGCTAAGATTTTAGTTTCAATGGTTTTGTATTTAGTTTGTCACCCTTGTCTACACATAAACGCTAGTCACCAATTTCTGTAGTAACTGCGGCAAAATTCTCTCCGTTTTTCAGCCAGAAAAGCTTTCAAGGCTGACAATTTTCTCCGTGACATCCCATAGGTGCTCTATGGGATTTAGGTCAGAGCTCTGGAGGGCTTTTCTCCTCTGATTTTCCCCTAGGTAAAATTCTTCCATTGGGTAGCTGGCCACGCTGAAAGATCCACTCCAGTTCTTTTTTTTAACAAAGAAGAAAAAAGACGAAACAAACAAATTGAAAAAAACAAAGATTTTAAAGAAGGTTTGCATCCGTGTTCCCCTGTATCTGAGTGTATGCCTGATACACCCAGATTTTATCAAAACAAGTTCAACTACACCTGCAAAAAATACACTTACATCCACTTTATCTTTTGTGCATGTTCTTAAACTAGTTTAACTCTACCTGTCTTATTGTTCACTCATCCACCCCCTTTACTTTTACTCACTAATCCTACGGCCTGTGAGCCGAGTTGTATCTGAGGATTCTTTTTGATCTCTAAAGCTGCTGTTTCTCTGCTACATGGTTCGATCTGCTGCTGGTCCTTCTACGGCCTTATACCTTCTCTCCTCCTGACACATTCCCTTTAAAACATTTTTTGACAATATACCAACTGTGAAGATTGAGTTTGTGCTGCTCTGCTGGCGTTCTTTGTGCAGACGACACTTGACCTGTTCTCTCTCCTTCTCCCGTTTCTCTCTCTCGTCTTTGCAGCGGACATGAGCCGCTAAGTTCAATAAATCAGAATTAGCTTTTTCCACATTACTTAGGAGGCATGCTCATGGTTTCGGATCTGATTTATTTATTTTTGTAAAGAACATTGAACCAAACAATTTAGCACAACTTTAAAGCCAAACACCAGTGTATCGAACATTTTATGGGATAACCATATGAAAGACGTGGAGGGTGTTGTAGCTTTAATATCTAAAAACCTTTTGATGCCACTCCACACATAAATGACTGTTAGCCATATGCAGGATACTGGGAGGTTTTTCACTGGTAGTTAGACACAAGCTTTTATCTATCTTATATTTATATTTATTTTATAGTTTGCTCCATGATGTTTGGGGCAAAGACACATTTTTTTTTGCTTCTGGACACCACCACGATGGATTGTAAATCAAACAATTAATATGTGATTGAAGTGCAGACTTTCAGCTTTTTTCAAGGGATTTTACAAAATATTTGGCTATAAATATTTAGAAATTGCAGCCATTTCTATACACAGGTCTGCATTTTCAGAGGTTCAAATTTAATTTGCCATTTGGCTGACATGGGA
This sequence comes from Pelvicachromis taeniatus, assembly GCA_015108175.1. Taxonomy (NCBI): domain Eukaryota; kingdom Metazoa; phylum Chordata; class Actinopteri; order Cichliformes; family Cichlidae; genus Pelvicachromis; species Pelvicachromis taeniatus. The sequence continues at coordinate 10,546 of VURO01010958.1, forward strand.
GCATCCAGGTGAGGCCTTCTCCCTAATTATTTCATGACATTTGGCGTTCATTTAAAAGTGTTTAATTTGTATTTTATAGCTTTTCACTGTAATTGTAGCGTGATTTTAAATATCATTAGGCTGAAAAATGCCAATAAAACAAATAAAACTTTAGAAGTGGCCAAATCCACTATCTGGTGCACTGTTAAAAAGAATAAATGCTCTGACCGGCTCAACACCAAAAGGCCTGAAAGACCACAAAAGATAAAGTGCATAAATGAGTTCCGCTTTTAGGAAAAACAACTTCACCACATCTAATCAAGTCAAGAACACTTTTGAGGTGGCAGGTGTATCACTTCATGACGCCTTCATGAATAGAAATACAGACGGTTTATAACAATGTGCAAACCACTGATTACACTCAGGACCAGGATTAGACTGCCAAAAAAAGACCTAAAGGAGCTTCCACAGCTCTGTAGAAATTGTTAGACAGATGAAACAACAGTTAACTTGTACCAGAACCAGAAACAACTCATGACCCAAAGCATACCACATCATCTGTCTAACATGGTGGAGACAGTGTTATGGCATGGATGTATAGCTGTCAGTGGAAACAGGCTGCTAGTGTTTATTGACAATGTGACTGTTGACAGTCTTAGCAGCACAAATTCTAAAGTGAACAGGGCTATACTTTCTGTTGAGATTCAGCCAAATGCTGCAAAACTGATCAGACAGTGCTTCACGGCCCAAATGGATAATCTCCCAAAGAAACCCAAGAATTTCTCATAGTAAAGAAACGAGATGTTGTTCAACGGTCAAGTCAGCCACCTGATCGCAACACAACAGAGCATGCTTTTCCATTATTAAAACAAAACTAAAGCAATAAAGCAGCAACTGAATGTTATCTGCAGCAAAGGTCTAGTGCAGGGAGGAAACACAACATTTGGAGATGTCCATGGGTTCTACACTTCAGGCAGACATTCGTAAACAGTTCATGCAAAATTTCTGTAAATGCCTTGAATAAAAGCTGAAAGTCTGCACTTCAATCACACATTGATCATTTCATTTAAAATCAGCTGTGGTGGCGTACAGAGGCAAAAATAGATCATTTTCTTTGTCCCAAACATTAAGATCTTGATGTATTTGTTAACATTGTTAATTTAGCTGTATGAAAAAAGATCAGGTGAACACATAAACTCTTCTTTCATTCCATTGGTATATGTGAATAATCACACATGGATTTCTGATGATAAATGTAATAAGAATTCCGTTTGTCTTGAGACGTCTTGGGAAAGTTGTTCCCACAGATCTTTTTTACAACAGAGATCTCGACTTGTGGCAGTAGAAATCGTACAGGTGTATCATTGTTGACTGTATTCCACTTAGTTAGGGCCTGCTTTTGTGCATGCTGGCTTACTGTTCAGGGCTTACTGGGGCACTTAATGGAATTGAGCCATCATTTTTATGTCTGTACTCTCCCCTACTTTCACGAGTCAAAATATCTGCCAAGATCTACTGGGCAGACGAGCACCTGGTTTTTCCTCCACTGATGATTCTGTGAATGAGACGCCAAAAATGTAAAGCATTTTGTTCGCTAAGGTAGAAAATCACTATGTACGTGAAGACGTTTTAGAGGTAAATTCTGCCATTAATGCAGCTGTTCTGTCTTTTTCCTTCCGGTCCTGCATCACCGAACACCTGAGAGGTGTATTTTCCATTACATGGAAACGCTCAAACACCCAGCAAATATGAAGGGAATTAATAGCATATTTTAAACTATGAACTGCACCTACTTATTATAATACATATTTTCGTTTGTTTATCAAGTGGAATGAAACTATTGTCAGTGATCTCACCTTATTATCTCCATTTAGTAGTTGCAGGAGTGTAAAAAAAAAACTCAGCTTAACATTTTTATTTATAGCTGCTAGATATTTCCTTGCAAAAGAGAAACTTTCTGTATAGCAAAGTCTGCAAGGAAACTACAGATGACTTTTTTCAAGCCCAGAATCTGCGTTACAGGATGCACATCACATCACTCATCTTTACTTGTGCCTGTAAGTGTGAAATAGTAGATTTTAAGCAACATAAATCCTTTGCCCCGGTGTGTGCTGGGAAGCTTTCCCAAACACCTGCTGCTGTTACTTCATTGCCCAGGGCATTTTTTGCCTGTCTCGTTTGCTGTTTTTGTCAACAACAGTTAGCATAAAGGTTTCTGGGTCTTTCACAGCATTTGTTGACTATATTTCCCAACCAATATATTTAACTACTAACAATGTTAGGTTCATCACTGATTGCTGATTTTTCCTACGACAAATTTTGACCACATCTAACAAATGGATAAAAATGACTTATCAGTATTCACATCATTTGGGAATTAAGTGAAATGAAATTAAAGAATTAAATAATAACAAAAACAAACCAACTTAAAAAAAAAGTATGTTAAAAATAATGAAAGATTAACAGGGAATTCCAAAGAATTAAAAGCATGTAGAGTGTATAATATTAAAGTGCATAATTCTGTTCACACTGTAGTTATTACATCTTTTGATTTTCAGCACGCCTCCTGGAAAAGTCTTCAATTATTCAATAACCTTACATGAAAAGCATTTAATATTAATACAATTAAATCAGGACAGATCATGGCGTACTGCTCTAAGTTTCATGTTTAATAATGATCATGAGTATTGTGTTTCTGTGACTGCGCTAAACTGCTTCTTTACGGTCGTTTCCCAGTGCCTATAAGATATTGATGCAAACACACAGCAGAATATGCAGGTGCATTAAAATCAGTTTCAGAGCACCTGAAGCTGCACCGAGGAGACTCGACTCCTCTGATGACGGCTCGACCCCGAATGGGAGAGCCCTCAGCTTAAACTGTTTTTGTTTACGTCAAGTGCTTGCCTGATTTATGTGGGCTGACTATATCACTACTCATTCCATTATATCAGAATAAAACTTTCAGATCAGTATTTATCTGTCCTTATGCTGTGTCTGTGAAACAGTGGGTCAATGTATTGCAGGTTCATCACTCATTATTAATCAAAATGAGTAAAACAACACACCTGGATTAAATCCCTTTGTAAATGTATTTTATGTGTCACGGTTACATATAAACGACTGACAGCAAGTGCAATACAGCCTAGTCAAATCTTTCCCTTAGAGGTCGGAAGAGAATCTCTGTGATAGTTTGTTTCCCCTCTGGTGTTTCTCAGAGTATCAGCATTAAAAATAACCGGCTGTTTTAAGGTGATTCTGGTGAATCTGTCTTTTTTTAATTAAAGTTCCCCCAACAGTGGTATAAAGTGAGAGCTTCAAAACTAGGAATAAAATGTCCTCAAGGTGAGCTTACCAGTCTCTCCCCACACAGGCAAGTATTCATCCTGCTGGATATCCAACATCAGCTCCAGGCCATTGCCCATCCCGCCCTTCGTCGTCACCTGCAGCGGTTTTCCATCTTGGCCTGAATTAAATGTGTAGCATTTCCCATAGCGCGTGAATATCTGAAATACACAGAGAAACAGGATTTAGTTTTTATTATAAATAGCCACAGACCTTCAACCTAACACTCATTTCTGACCATGAAATACAATCAGATTTTTCAGCTGTATTTATCTTGAGAAGTTGAAGCAAAGATAACAGCAAACAGGATTGTTTCAAAAGCAGCTGAAATGCACCTACTGCAGCCTGTTCTTGTTAGGCTGTCAGCTGCAGACCTCAGAGGTCTTAGTGCTGAGATGCTGTTGACAAAATGAGCCCTCGTCGCTCTCAGTACTGCATGATACAGTGTGTGCTCAAGTAAATATGACACGACTTATTTCAGAGTGGGATACTGTTGGTCTGAAAAGTCTCTCAGGCCAATGTATCAAAGTAAATCTTGCAAAAGGAAATTAAGATTTTTTATATGTCGTTTTAGATAAAACAATCATTTCTGTTATTTTAAAATGTAGAACAGTTTTATTATTCTGTTGGTTTTAACAAACTGAAAGGGTTAGTTGACTTTGCTGGTCAGTGGAAAATTAAACATTTACATCCAGCCAGCCACTATTTAAAAAGATGGATATAGTCTCTAAGTGTGTGCTTTTAACTTATTTTTACTAATAGGCAGCAAGAGGTTTGCCTCAGACTGCATAAAACTCCCATAAGGGCGATTAGGAAGGTAGACTTTATGCTGTGTTTCATTTGAAGTGGGAAGCTGGAAATCGCAAGTTGGAGTTTTCAATTGGAATGGCCCTTCAAGATGGATTTCCTACTAGGAAGGTCAGAGATGCCCCACTAACTGCAACTTTGCTATCCAAGATGGCAGCAGTGAATGTAAACAGTCGCAAAACTGTAAAACTTTTAATCTGCACTACCAGTGTTTTGTATTTGTGACTGAAATAATCCATACACAGAGCACTGACCACACTCTAGCAGTGAACGTGCTGCAGCGGCGTTTTTGACTGCAAGCAAAACAAAAAACAGGCAATCTGTTGCATTGCTAGCAATAGATGAATAGCTCTACCATCTCAGGGAGCAAAACAGTTTTTCCCCATGCTTTTCTGACCACTTCAACTGAAATGCAGTCAACCTGGGAGTCACGCCACCCTCCAAAATACAGATTCCTTGGTCTAAGGAACACTGGATTAGGATCACTGTGACTGACAAGTCTTTAACTTATAAACACACATTGTTCCTCAGTTTCTCAGTCAAGTCCAGTCAGTGACAAAACGTCAAGATGGTGATGGCTAACGTGCTCAACTTAAGGCTTGAAGATGGGAGTAAGCTAACTAAAGGCTATTTTTTAAATCTTTTATATCTATAGATCTTTGTTCTTTTAAGTAGTTGAAATGTGTATTATTATGCTTGAAAAATAAAATATATACATATAACAGAGTTATTTCTCATAGTCCGAAAAGTAAATATATTTATTCTGCAAATAGTTTTTGAAAGTCTAGATTCAGAATATATATATATTTTTTATTAGCAACTGAATAAAAAATAGGCACAGTCTTTTTTTCCCCCTGAATGGATTAAAAGCATCTAAAAAAAAAAGGCATCTAGCAAACTCATCTCTGTCACACAAAGAGATACAAACACAGAGTTCAATGAACATGATGCAGTCAAAACAAACTACTTGCCCTCAAACTACATGCGAAGAGTTGATCCATGCAGTCGCATCTATTTAAAGAGGCACTATAGCGTGCAGCAATGAACTGTGACCTACTGGCAAAGACAAGATGGCTAGTGAACTAATGGATGTGTAATCCAATCATAAACATTAGGAAATGGAAAGCCATGGCTAGGATCCAAAATACAATCATCCCTTACTTTGTTGTCAAGCGACATGATTTTGAGCCTTGTATCAAAGCATGCGAGCTCTCAATTAAGTTCCTGTTAACCTTCAACATTTTGACATTCAAATGAGGAAGCAGTAGCAGTAAGGAAGGGCGGAGGTTTGGAGAGAAGTAGTAACAAATGCGGAGAAATAATGAATGAAATAAATCTCTTTTCTTTGTCCTCAAGTCTGGGTCCAAGTACAGTTCTCACGGAAAACAGTCGAGATAAGAATTCAGTATCTGAAAAAAGAAATTTGCACATTTTTTTTTATACTGAAGCTGCTTGAAAGTGTTGCTGCTTCCTTTCTTCTGAATGTATTGCATGGATCTTGGGAACAAATAAGAAGGCGTTCATTATATGGGTGACGTGTGACTCAGACTTGTGCTTCATGACAGATTACTCATATGTCACAAACACCAGATGCAGAGAGCTGAAAAGATTGCCGCCATGTCTCAAAGAGGAAAAGTTAGTGTAATGTAAATCCTGTTCACTGAAGTGTGTGGAAAAGAATGGGGCGCAATCCACAATGGATTACCCCCTATGGGGCGGTTATATAGGCGCTTTTAAAACACAAAGTGATGAAATGTAATAAAGCGCCTTCTGATGGTCGGACACAATATGAGATGTGACCTTTCAAGTGCATAAAGTGGAAAAACTGAGTGAAAAGCAGAGCTCCCAACCGCTTTCTATGTGCAGAGACAGGATATCAATAAAATTTTCCTGAAATCCATCTTAGTCCTGGAGATGCCACTCACCACAATCTGATTACTATTTATCTTTTGACATGGAAAAGGCAGAGAACGCCTACTGAAAATATCTGACTAAAACAATGGGTAAAAGAAAAATCAGAATAAAAAGAAATGCTTGCTTCATTATTGACAACTTGGAAGCACAGAATTTAACCAACAGACCTGTCTACATCTAAACAAGCTACTGATTTGTTAACACAATTTCTTTCTAAGTTTTCCCACTAAATCTCAATATGACTTTTTCTATTCTCTTCAGGAGACAAGTTTGAACAAAAGAAGAGGTACTGTTGCTCCCCCTGAACAGAGAAAAGCATTTGGCCGATACACATCAACAAAACAGCGATAAGATTGTTGCAATTGCAAGCACATTTATTTCTCATTGTGCATGTGCCCAAGCGTGCGCACATATCTGTGCAAGAATATGAATGACTCCACTCAAATTAGTGTGTACAGTATTTTCGTGCGTGTGTACTGTGCAGCCACCCCTTCTCACCATCTGCGTGTATGTGTTGGTAATGTGGTGATTGACTACAGGAGGCCTGTAGTCAGAGTTGCTGTGGTAACCAGGAGATTGTGCTAGCTGCTTTGAGTGAAGAGCAGCAGAAGTGGGTGCCAGTGATGACCTTGGGGAGTCAGGATCTTCATTGTGTTCTGTTTGAGCTGATGTTTGAGCTTAGTCAGAACATGCTTCTTCATGTCGGTCTATCGCAGCTTGGTTTTTAGTGTTAAGATTTCTCAAATGCATCCTTACCGTTTAGCACGAGCTTCTTAATATTCTGGAAAAGTGCAACCTTTATGCCTGAGGCAGAAACAAAATCCTGTTAATAATATTTAAAGATAAGCTTTAAATTAATGAATTCTAGATGTAGTGCAGGGATAAAGCTAGTAATGAATGACTCGATTGTGAATGAAACTTGTTGCTGTTAACCTTTATTTGCTCAAATACATTTAGCATTAAGGAAGGTGAAACATTTGGATTGCCAAAGCAGCTTTTTCCAAGAAGGTAAATCCTGCACTGCCTTTGGTTTTTGCTCCATCGAGCACTATGCCCCATACAATGCATTTAAAGTGAGAGCTGCTGGATCTTGTTAACTTGTAAACACAGAATACAAATATTTAAATCGATCCCACCTATGGGAAAAAACACTGAGAGAGACATCACCCTGTCTCGTTCACACAGGGTGTTGAAATGTCACTGTCTTTCTCTTCGATAAATAATTCACAGAGAGACAGCCTGAGACTGTTGAGATGGCCCTCGGCTATCCTTCACATGACAATGTGAAAAGGATGCACAAGCTGTTCCCTAAAGTTGCCAGGGAACCACTTTCCTCCTCCTCCATTGATATCAAAATCAGAGCTGAGTACAACAAGTGCATTATTTTATGGCAACACACACACCTAGGAACGATTATCTATGCTGGACTTCACTCTGCGCAACAAACACAAGGATTAGCGAGTTTATGATGATGCGTGGCAGCTTACTTTTCTAATGCACCCAATTTCTGCTTTATATAATACAATTTAACGCGACAGACAAAATGTACCACACGTATAAATCAAGACTTCAAAATGAGCCCCAACAATGACAGAATGTTTTGCTTCTAAAATCTCTTAAAAACAACCTCATCTCGAGGTCTCTGCACATCAGCAGATGAGAACCCACAGAATCTACTTACCGGACATCGAGAAACGAGGCAACTATTTCCAAGGTCAAGAATGAGCTCAGCTTTTATTCAAGTCAGCCTTGACGGGGAGCCCAAGAGGTGCTTAGGATCTAAATGGACCTTGACAGGTTTTTGTTCTGTCGCCTTTGCAAATGGCAACTTTGCTCACTGCTACCAATATGTCTCTGACTAGTTAGAAGAAAACAGGTGTGGGCTAAATTGGAACAACACAGAAAGTTTTCCAATTAGGAAGCATCAAAGTAACAAAAAAAAAGCCTGTTTGCATGCCTTTTAGAATAAGGATGCTATTGCTGGTGATGTTGTGGAAGGCGCAGGAATGAATATAAAAGCTGTTTTGGTCTAAGATCTTTTGGTTTACTGTCACTGCTTTCACTCGCATTCTCTCCAGACACAGCAGGGGTCTGCTATCAGAAAAAAGCCTTCCAAAAAAAGAAAGGATTGCTTTGTTTGATGCTGGGCAGGTACTGCACAAACACAAAAATAACAACTAACTGGTAAACACAGTTGACCAAAGAAGAAAGTAGATGGAAACATGACTCGAAATGAATCCTAATGTTACGCGATGTTGGCTGGAGATAGAAAAGGGCCCTGTTTGCTAATAACTAACAGCTTGCATACAAATTCATAAGGCGATAATGTGTAAATATTTTGTTTACAGCTTATATTGCTGCTCGCAAGTCGTTAATTCATCGGTTAATGCTGACTTAATGTTTCACTGATTATCGGCAAAGCAGATACACCTTTAAATACACAGGCTTCCCGTTAAGACTGAAGAAAAGCTGGGCAGAGTCATCAGTCAGTGGAGTGCACAGGAGGTGCCCAGGCTGCCAGCTCGTTCTTAGGTCAACTTCTTAAATAGAAATCAATGTCTGTGACCCACAAGCGGAGAGAGACAGGCCTGAGAATTAAGCATATGTGTTGGTGAAGCACGGATAAAGATGAACTGAGGGAAGGATAGATTGTTGAGGCCAGTGGACCATATTTATAGAGCTTCAAGAGAGACCCAACATCACAGGGGGTTCTTGCACAAAAGTCAATACATCCTCAAAGTCTATGTAGACAGACTCGCCTTCGTCCTCCACACCTCGCTTCTCAAGTGTGACTGATTCTATTGGTCTGACTCACGCTGACAGCTTGTCTTGCCTGCCCCGAAGCCAAGGAGGTCACCATTGATTATCAGTGGAGTAGCACTCGCCCCCAAAACACAGACTTTGGTATTATGTGTATTTCTGAATTAAGTTGCTCTCACAGCTAGACCCTCCCTCACTTAAAACAACATCATCAGAGATGATGTTATGAAGAAATGTGTTTGACTGTGATAACATTTTTTGTGTTTCTGGATCTGTTGCTTTTTAAATTGAAGATGAAAAAAGCAGTTTTTGATGCATTATTTGTGGATATGGTTTGATGACACAGACTGAGGGGCTGCTATCAAGGCAAGGAGTTTCAAATTATACATTTTCCTGAAACATAAAATAATCCTTAGTCATCATGCCTGCTGCAAATAGCAGAGGAGCCTTCTCGACATCAAACTGTGTTTCTAACACCATAACAAAATCTATTTAACTGAAAACAAATTTGGGTAATGAGGTGGGAGAGAGAGCAGCACTTGGCTTTTACATTGTTCTCCACATGATGATGGAATGCAATCAATGGGGCTGCAGATTACCAATGAGGCCAACGTTAACTGCACTCTATCACTTTGTCAGTGAGCGTTGTATAGCGTTGCTAAATGAATCAAAAGTCTTCATTAGGGGTAGATTGGTCTACAATTGTATACACATTGATCCAGAAGTAATGGACGACAAAGGGGGGATCAATCCTGACCATGTGGCCAACACTGAAGGTTACTAGATTTTGCAAACATCTCCAGTGAAGTTTTCTTTTTCATCTTTTGCTATTGTTCCTGTGGAATTTATAATAGAAATGTGATCACTTATGAAAGAAAAGTTACAGAAGTATACATTTGTTTAAACAAGGGAGGCAAAAAACGCAAATATAAAGCCATCACTTCAAATCTTGTCAAGCCTGTTTAGGGGCATTAATGCAGAACTATTACAGAAATATATTTATGAATTCAGATACAGTCAGAATAATTACTGACCAGAAAAAGAGTGGGGTGCCGCGTAAGTCCATGTAAATATAACAGTGGCATGTATATGGATAGAGCTTAAGACGTGGAGAGGGAGGGAGAGTTAATTGAACTACTGGGGCGCATCACCAAGCAACAGTGCGGAGGAATGCGCGTTGTGCATCCTGGTAATTGCGTGACTTCAAAGTGAATAAATTATATAGGGTGATACCTATTCTTGTGCCACATGTAACTATTCGGTCAGACAATAAACACACTACCTGGTGACTCAGCCTAATAATCCCCAAACCTGCATCCATCTCTAAAAACGGCATCAACCTGTTGGGGAAGGAGTACGGCTCACTTATATAAAAAAATAAAATAACTTTGGCAAAACACTCACAGTGCTGAAATTGCGAGGCCCGCAGAGCTCTCCCTGGTACCGACAGTATAACAGCATCTCCTCCAGCTGGTGTCCCAGCCGGTCCAGCAGCTGTCTCATGGACGGCTCGGACTCCCGGGGAGGAGGAAGGAAGTGGTTGAAGTCCAAAATCCGAGACAGCGGGGACCAGGGCGGTTCGCCCTCTGCGCTCCCGCCGCTGTCGCCCCGCAAAGGGGTGAGCGCCTCTCTCGCAGCGGGAGAGACCTGCCCGTTCATCCCCAGAAGTCCCAGCCACTTCCCCGCGCTGAATATGTCAGTCTTCTTCATGCGCCGCGGCAGAAGCAGGTTCTGGTTACAAATGGTGACAGCGGGGAAAACGAGTCGCTTGGCGTAGACCATGTGCGCCTTGGTGTACACGGGTGACGAGAGCAGGTACCGTACTCTGTTTGAGGACCAGGTGAAGAGCAGACCCAAGGCAGCCAGGAACGCCAGCAGCCACGCGACTCTTCGGGGGTAGGAGCCGCTGAGGAAGATGTGTCTTAAGCCGTGCAAAGTGGTGTGTTTCAAGAAGAGCTTCCCGGCTTCGGTAAGAGAGCCCGGTCTGGGTTTCGACTCAGATGAGCCGCACTGGCACATTTTGGACGAAGGCTGGTGCGCGCTTTCAACATCGGTCCCGCTGTGGTCACAGTGAATGCGCCTAAACTCGCCTCTGCGCTCTCCGATGGCTGCTGTTTGTCAGAGACTTTGAAGAGAGAGAGAGTGAAACGCACGCAGCTCCACTCGGTCTTTTCTGGCACTGAACAGCAGCTTGTGGCGGTGATGGGGGAGTATTTTGTCAGCCGCACAGCGCTCCCAGAGCTTGTCCGGGGGGAAGCGAAGTTATTCCGAATGATTTAGTGCGCTACTGTGCAGCAACAGGAGTCTAGGGGATTATTTCATCTAAATTACAAGCAGTTAGTCTCTGAGAAAAATCTGTAGAATTTCCCTCGAGACAATGGATTTAGTTAAAATCGCACTGACATGGTAAAACACATTCTTTCTGGCTGCCTCCCTATTTTAATTCTCATTTTTCCATCCTCTAACTAACCTCACTTGTAACACACACTGTTCTTTGGAATATGCGCTGTTTGCTGAATAAAATCACTGGCCTCAGTAGCTACAGACCATTTGTCATCCTTTTCAAGCCCGTCATCCACACACACTCCGCGCGCGCGCGCACGCACGCACACCTTAATCCTACTCCCTCACAATATGTATTCTATCTAAAATAGAGCAGAGTACAGAGAGTAAGGCTCCAGAGACTGTATTCTCTTTCATTATTGTCCCACCAGTTGAATTTTAAGCAACGCAGATTCATAGTAAGCGGTGACTTCTGTAACTTTTTTCTCTCTCACTCAGCTGTAAGTAAACAGGTTGACATTCCCAAATGTCATTTCTCTGAAGTGATTCATTCAAAGATGAGAAAACAAAAAAGGTCAAGGTGCTGCTGGTAAATTAATGGAAATCATGTTGTGACTCTTCAAAGCATCTCCCGAAGTCCCAACAAACCAAAGTAGCATTTAATGGTTTTTCTGACCCTGCGGTGCCCCAGTTTGACTGTGATGAGGGGAACCTGTTTCAAGCCAGAGCATGATGCTTGAATGCACCATTGACAAAGCGTTTTGTGAAAACAATCTCTCTCTCGGGGGTGCTGGTTAAGTGGTGGTTTATGCTTGGTTGATCACCATCACAGAGTGTTCCAACCCAGAGTAAAAGCTGGACACTGCAGGTCTGATTTAAACTGCGTGCTTCCTCTTGCCGACAGTGTGCATGTGTGTATTGCTCAGGCTACTGCGTGACTGCAAAGGAAACTGTGCTGAGAAGGAGACAGTGTGAATGACTGGAGAGAGAAAGCTTGAATGTGGAGTACTTGTCTTGTCATTCTATATGATCTAAGGAATAAATCAAGGTTTTTTGAAACTTTGGTAATTGCTGTGATCTGGGAACACAATGACCGGAAAGTCAGGCTAAAAAGAGGCAAGACAATGAAATTGGAAAAGAGCCAACAGTTAAGAGCGATCTATCTATCTATCTCACTTTTTTGAAGAACTGATTTATCCTGCATGTTGGTAATAATCCATCACTGCATGCTCAGAGTAGTGCAGACAACAGTGGAAATGCTGTGTAGTAGGAAATCTAAAAGACTGCTGCTTGTGAACCACGTAGAACCGATATTCTTAGACAGATTTTTTTGGTTTAAACAGACTCCTTTTCAAATTTATTTTTTTTCCCAAGTTATGGCTGTGGTTGGCTATTATGCTGTAAGCTATAAATCATTAAACATTTGCTTGAAGATCTCAGGCAGATAGAGGGAAACTAAGAAAGAGCTTCAAAAACACTGTTTTCAGTACCTGAAAAGTACAAGGGATTCTGGAAATGATTTACTTGGAGTAAATTCACGTACACCCCAACCAGTTGTGACAAATGCTTGCCTGTCCCTGAGCCTGGTTCTGCTGGAAGTTTCTTCCTGTTAAAAGGGAGTTTTGTGTTCCCGCCATCACCAAACTGCTTGCTCACACAGGGTCAGAGTGTTGGGGTTTTCTTTGTTTTTTATATATTATTGTTTACCTTTATCTTACAATGTAAAGCTCCTTGAGGCAACTGTTGCTGTGATTTGGTGGTATTTAAATAAAATGGAATTAAATTGAATTGAAAATGTAAACAATTTGTCCCGACTCTCACTCTGATGTCACTTACAGGTTTTGAACAAATCAGCTCGGAGCACACTGCTTTGACCAAACCTCCTGTGCGTTATGTAAATGTAAAAAAAGCCTGTGAAATAAAGTGTAATAGTAGATTAAATTTTACAAAGTACATCTTAAAGGTTGGTAAAAATACCCTTTTAAATGTACACATATGTCATTTTTTTTCTTTAATATTATGACAGTAAAGATTGTGAGGCTACTGGTTTGGGGAAAAAAAAGCATCATATTAATACTTTGACTTGTTTCTTCTTCCATGCATAACAAACTTTATCTCCATGCTACAGGGAAACAGGGAGAATGAGCAGCACGGTGGAGAAGAGACAGAGAGTTGCTCTGGGAGTTGAATCACTCTGTCTCTAAGCACAGATTAATTTCACTGTGTTATTGTCTGACGATTAATTTTATGTTTGTGTTTTCTGTTGCATATTGCTAAGGTAATTTTAATTAAATTACCACACAATATACTAGGCAGTATTCTGCCTTTGAAAAGCTATGTGCAGCATACAGAGTGGGATGAACAGGGAAGTTAAAGGGGCTCATAAGCTCATTTCGGCCCATTTCTGCCTCGCCACATGGGCACATTACTTCTTTCATAGGTGTACTTGATAAGGCTACCAAGCTTCCTTTGTGTCTTTGTGACTATGCTGAATGTCTGTCTGCATTAGGGCACACATTAGTGTACATAACAGAAAATTCACAAATGACTAGGAACAAAGGATGAAATCAAGCAATCACCAAACCTCTATGTTTTCTGGATTCATTCAGGATCCCGTCTGCTTACTCATAGTTTTTACTGTCATTCTTTCTTGTCGTTAATGCAGCACACGTGACTTCTGATGTCCCCTCAGAGGATAATCAGGTCTTCTACTGAGGAGATTACTTATGTTTCAACGAGTGAGGGTGTCACAGGGAATGTCTGCTCAACTACGGGTACGTTGTGCCTTCTCAGTGAGATTCCACCACCACACGGAGTAGTCATGAGTTACACTGAAGTGATCAAGATGTGCCTGACTGAATGCAGTTGACATGGCTGTAAAAGGAAATAAAGGATATGAAATCAGTTTTCTCTAGTCTAGTCATGACCAGCTTAAAAAAATAGAGGATGACTACAGATTATCTGTTACTTATATTAATAACATGGTGGGCGGCGCATCAGAACTCTCAGGAGAGGGATCCTGACACTTGTGGCATTTAACAGCATTTGTTCAACCCTGTTTCCCCAGTCAGCTCATCAAAAGAGAGACATATCGGAGGAGAGGCTCTGAGCAACAAGCTAATCCGTCTGGGTGAAGGGATAATGATGTACTTGCTTGACACAGAAACACAATCCCAGAGCAAGTGTAACAACAACAACAGAATAACAAATGCATGCTGCTCTGAAGACGCTGTTAGAGTTTCACTAATGAACCCATTATGAAACCAAACAGGGATATTTATAAGGAAACTCTGGCCACATATTACTGCTATTCATACCAAAGCATCTGTGACATGAACAAATATCCTAATGGATTGCTTGATGTAAAAAAAAGAAAGAAAAAGACTATAAATTTGTCAGTGGACAAAAAGGGAGATACCGTTTCACTCCTTTACTGATTCAATCAAGACTGAATAAGAAGAAATCCCATAAAGAGCAGTTTCTTTGATTAGTATTGGCAAGAAAAGTGCAGACTTTGCGGAAAGACGATTGATTTTATAGTTGTGAATACTCACATGGCAGAAGTTTAACTATAAAAATGCTGCTTTTTTTATTGCTTCAAAAAAGACAGAGTTCAGGCGCTTCAATATTCTTTTGAAAAAAAAACCCAACCCAAAATAACACATGGCGTTACTCTAATCAGGCAGCTCAACCACTTTTGTGATTGCATATCGTTTTTCTTGTGAAGCCACAGAGCTGATAAACAAAAAATGTGATGCGGACCATTCTTAGCCAGTCGTGTACATTAATGGATGCTCTCTGGAGTTCAGACCTGTCAGCACCATTACACAGAAACAAAAAGGGGTGTAATTACAGGAACTGTCTCAGTCCACAAATGTCAGTATTCATTGCAAACTGGTGTCATGAATTTCCATCACAGCCTATTAGGCACCACAGATTATTAGTTGCTTGATCGGAGGGAGCTAATGTGAATAAGAATAATCAGTACATAGCTGTTCATAGGATGGATTTTTGCTTTGACAGTTCCTCTAAATGAGAAAAAGACCTCAGTTTCAATCAGTGAGGCCACTGAGGCAGTGAATGCTGAAAATCCAACTGAAGATGAATGAAAAGGCACCGACGAGCATGGAAACCTAATAGCTGTTACTTGACGTCACACCTTATCATTCACTTTAGCGAACCAGAGGGGATTACACCTTTTGACATGCAGTGTGTAACATGCTCAAGGCTGAAATACATGATGTATTCTATTAGTGCCGCCAACTCTGGTGCTCAAACCTATAGCGCAAATGAAATTCATTAACATCACAGTACTATGTTCTGGATATTTCTGACTTTTACTGCTTTTTTTATACAGCTTTATACATATGCAAGAAATTTCATTTTTGTTTATCCACCACGACAGTGTTGAGGCGGAAATATGTTTGCAGAGCCGTCCATTTGTCTCTCTGCAGGAGGAGGATTACGCTAAAACTACAAGGCTGATTACTGCGAAACCTGGTAGGTAGAGAGGTGATGAATAAACACACCTAAATATTTTCCAGATCCAGATCAAAAGAGGGATCCCAGTGCCTCTTTAACATTGCAAGAAAGAGCATTAACCCTGGCACTGGAGGTGCCTTTTTATGAATACAATTCTGAAAATATTGAGAAGCTGGGTGAAATGCAAATACAAACATCAATGATTTGCAAATCTCATGAGCCCATATTTTATTCACAATAGGACATAGAGAACATACCAAATGTTTAAATTGAGACATTTTACTATGCATGAAAAACAGTAGCCCATTTGGTATTTAATATCAGCAACATGAGGGAAGGACGACGGTTCGAATCCACCCAACGACTACCCCGAAGTACCGTTGAGCATGGTACCGTCCCTACACACTGCTCCCCGGGTGCTGGATTGTTAGCTGCCCACTGGTTCACTGAGTTAATGGGTTAAATGCAGAGAGCACATTTCGTTGCTTTGTACTCATGACAAGTGCAATGACTATAGAGTTGAATTCTATTCTATTTCTATGTCTTGTGAAAGTTGTGATGCGCAACCAAAAGGCTAGAACGTATTGAATAGAAACAGCTGGGGGAACATTTTGCAACTCCTTAGGTTAGCTGGGAACGTGTCTAATCTTCTTTTTCTTCTTCTGATCTTCTTTTTCTTCGTATTCTTTTGGCTGCTCCCTCCTCAGTTTGGTGACCTCTAAACAGGCTTCGCTGGAAAGCCTGTTTACAAAGCATGAGATGAACACCTTATCTACATCCATCTCTATGCTTTCCCTAACCTCCTCTTCTATCACATGAACCCTCTGCATGTCCTCCTTCACTAAATCCAGGAACCCCACCTGAGGTCATCCTTTTTTCTCCTGCCTAGAAGCTCCATCTTCAAGATATTTTGTTCAGTATGTCCACAATTCCTTCTCTGCACGTGTCCAAACCATCTAACTTTGCCTCCAAACTGCTTAACCAGAGCTGTCCTGTTGATATACTTATTTCTAATTAAGCCACTGAAATGACTGGGTATAAATAGAGCATCTTAAGCTTCTGAGAAGTAAATATGGACAGAGGTTCCAATCTGCAAACAATTTGGAACGATTTCAGAATAATCTTTCTATGAATAAATAAAATCAAAGGATTTGGAGAATCTGGAGAAATTTCCGTGTGCAATGGACGAAGATGAAAACCAACACTAGATAACTGTGATCCTCAGGGACTTCAGGTGACACTGCATTAAAAACAGGTATGTTTCTGTCATGGAAATCACTGTGTGTGAACACAGTTTGCCGTGTCATCCACAAATGCAGGTTAAAGCTCTGACAGGCAAAGAAGGAGTTATATGTGAATGTGATGCCGACAGACCACCTTCTGCTCAAAGCTCATTTAAAATTGACTGAGGAAACGTGAAAACCTGCTCTTTGGTCAGACAAATTGAAACTTGAAAGGCTTTTTGCAAAACATGGGTGCTGCCTCCTCAAAACTAAAGAGCTTGTTATCAGTGCTCAGTTCAAAAAGCCTGCATCTCTGACGGTATAGCGTTGCTTCATAGCCTATGGAATTGATAGCTTGTGCATCTGGAATCTCAATTGTGAATAAAATACGAGATTTGTTTATACTTACATTTTACACAGAGTCTTAACTTTTTTGAAATCAGGGCCGTAAATATCACTGTATTTTCACTATCCTCTACTGTATAGCCACTTTGCATGTAAATACGACAATTTTCCAAGGTCATATGTACTCTACATGCACAAGCGCCAGTAATTAAGTAGACGAATTGGGATTATGCACAGACACTGCAGATACTTGCATGTCAGCATGCAAAAAGGCATGCTCTGCAGACACTCCAGACTGGTGGTACATGTACCTTGGTATATTTGTATTTAGCTAAATCTGTTTGTGGATTTGTAGATATTGAGCAGATACATTTTGTCTGTATATCTTTTTGGAGTATAATTTCGTCCATCTGTGTGGGTGATGGGCTATATTGGAGAGTTCTGGAGACTGGGATGGGCTGGGAGAAGAGCAGGAGAAACAATCTGCAGCATAATGTAATACAGTCATATGCTGTATATCAAGTGAACTGTTATGCATCAAACTATAAACATATATTTACATACATATATGCAGTTACATTAGAAGAACTGTCTGTTGAATGAGTGTGTGCAGTGGAATTCCAGCTCCTGAGACTTTTCAATTTAATCTTTCTTTGAAAAGTGAATGGAGCAACATGAATATTGCATGTGTCATGTGGATGCTGGGGTAAATAAAGCTTTGGGGTCTACTGTGTGTCTGATCGCATGTGCCTGTGGCAGAAGGTGTGTTTGTGAGAGCACTGGGGTGTTGAGGCCCTTGGCACTTAATCAAACTGTCATCCTGGGTCCAGGGTGGGGCTGACTAGCCAGAACCTAGACATGCGTAGAGTCAAACTGCTTGCAAAAAAGACTAGGAACACTTTCTAACGTCGCTCCTTACCGCTATTTCCTTGAGTGTTTAAATTCTACCTGTACCATTACCTCTCTTATCTCCATTTCCCTCAGTGCTTAACAGCTCAACTCCATGTTTGTTTGCTAGGGCACAGATACAGTGCATTTCTCTCTATCCTGTCATTCCCCACCATGTGTCTTTAAATTATAAGTCAACTCTTCTTGAACACACCTTTGTTCTTTCCTCCCCTCTCCTTCCTCCTCTCTCTCTGTGATCTCCATATTCTCTCTGCTTCTTTTGCTTGCTGCTGTCTCTTCTCTGTCTCCCGCTGGGAATATTCAGCACCAAGGCTTCAACAAGGGAACAGGGGAAAAAAAAAAATTAGACAGAGGAAGAAGGAGGTGAAGGATAGAGAAAAGGAAGAGAAAGGGGCTGGAGGCATGGGGAGCAGCAGCAGCCAGGGTCCTGTAGCTGCGGAGGCTGACAGAGGAGCAGGTGGTGATTTACAGAGACAATTTTGAGGATAATTGTGTACATGATCTGCTGTAAGGAACAAATGTCACAAAGGCCACTGTTCCAATAGCTTCTCAATCTGTTCAGCTATGAGGTTGAATTAAATGCTGCATCACGTAAGTGCTGATTTACTATAAAAACAATGTGGGAAGTGAATGTTGAGAGTCAGTGGAAGTACCTCAAGAGCTCAGTGCAAGCTTACGGAGAGCTTCAGGCAATGACATTGAAATGATGCTGAGTATTGTGTGATGGGTTTAACAGCATTCTGAGCATAAAGAAGCATCGATAAATGCATTGTGTGAATGCTATGCATATATATCCTTGATTACAAAACCACAATGATAAATCAACAGACTGCTCTGAACACACTAAAGGTAGCGTTAGAAAATAACTGAACACGGTTAATTCCTGGAATTGACATGAAGCAGCTGTATGGTGATTTACTATTGCCGTGCAGTACAAAAGTCTTTGGCCACCACCCATTTCTTTATACTTTACATTGAAGGAGCCAGACTTGTTATTTCAAAAGTGGTCTGGAGCAATAGATCTCCACGTGTCCAGACTTTCTGGAGATTTTTCTTTAAACTTGGGCAGCTGCATGATGCGCAGTGTGTCCTTAAAAAAAAATTGAGGAAACTGGACAAGTGGAGGACAAAACAAGAAGTGATAGGTGTCCCATAGTGGTGGCTGTAGCTCAGGAGATGGAGCAGGTCACCTACTAATAGAAAGGTTGCTGGTTTGATAGCATGCAGACTGAAGCAGATGGGTTAAATATCCTTGGGCAAGATACTGACCCCAAGTTGCTTTGTGATGCATCCATCAGAGTAGAATGTGTTAGATAGAGACCACTTATGTTAGAAAAGCATAGAAAAAAGTGCTCTTCTGAATGAGGTAAGTTGTTTAGAGGAGCTTTGAGTGCTCAAGTAAAAAAGCGCTTGGTTCAGATGCTTGTCAATATGTAAGGAGGTCAGGAAAGAATTACGCCAGTGTCTACAGCCACGTGTAAAGAATGGCGGAGGCTTAAAATTGCTTAAAAAAAACTTAAAATTGACAAAACTATGAATGCAGAAAAGTACCATCAGATTTTGATCCAGCATACAATACCATCTGGAAAGTGTCTGATTGAAACCAGTTTCATTTTTCAGCATGCCAATGATCCAAAACACACTGTTAATGCAGTAAAAGTATACCTGGATAGAAAAACACACAGTAGAGCAGTATCAGTCATGGACTGGCCTCCCCACAGAGCTCAAGATTATTGAACTGAACAAAAGGTAGCCAACATCCAAAGAAGAGCATTGAAAGTCCTTAATGAAGCCTGAAGAACTGTTGCTGAAAACGACATAAATAAATTACAAGAACTCTTAAGAGAGTTCAGCCCCTGTTGAAAAATAATAATATTGACTTCACCTTATTGTACCTTTTTACCTTATTGTATATTCCACATTTCCATGTATGTTTGCACATGTTTTAATAAATCAGTGCAATTATTTTACATTTTCTTGGGCAAATTATGAAGAAACGAGGGTTCCTAAAGATCTTTGCACAATATTTTGCAATATGGCTCACATTTTGTGAAAGTTTATTGGTTGACTGGCAGAGTGAAAATAAAAACCTAAAAACTGTGAAACTCATGAAAAACAATTTAGCCTATGAAGCTACACAGTGTGGTTCTGGAGGAGCTTTCTAAAACACAGTAAAGACAGCAGTAAACAAAACAACACACTATGAAAAGAGGACATTTTGAACACTCCCGATTCGGTTTTGAGTTTTATTTATTTGTTGATTTTTTTTTCACTTTTTAAAATACTCTTTGCAATTATGCCCACTACCAATATTTAATTTACGAATCATTGCAAACTTAGTGTTCATTTATATTAAGGGTTAGATGAAAAACATATTCAGAGGAAATAAATAAATACATAAATGTATGTATGTATGTATGTATATATATATATATATGTGTATGTATGTACGTACGTATATATATATATACGTGTATATACATATACATATATTATATATATATTAAAACATATTTCAGTTGAATATATATATACATACATA
>VURO01010962.1:2919-16439 GCA_015108175.1 Pelvicachromis taeniatus
ACCTTTTATAAATATTAAAAAAAAAAAAAAAAAAAAATCCCCTCTCGCCCCTGTGGGCAGTCTTTCTCTACCAGAGGCCTGGGAGCTTGAAGGTCCGGCACAGCATCTTTGCTGTTCCCAGGACTGCACTCTTAGGGACAGAGATCTCAGATGTTGTTCCTCTGGTCGACCTGAAGTTCCAAACGTGTGTAGTGTTACCACTATGCAATCCAGCTGTGCATTTCATCAATGACTGATACTGAAAACTTGCTTTGCACCCATCTCCTTCCAAACAGATCCCAGTGGAAATCCACATGGACTAAACAGTCTATCTTGCATAAGGGATACACTCATACTTCTACATTACACCAATTAACGTAAATGTGTGTGTCATGTGTCGCTTTTTCATTTCAAATCCATCATTTGATCCTTTTGGTGCATACAGTGAGTCCAAATACTCCAAATAAATGGGATCAAATGAATTAATAAATTGCAAAGCTTCTTTCCTTGCTCCATTCTCAAAAAAAAAAAGACTCTATAAAGTCTCTCCATTATTTGAATAAAGAAAGTAAGTATTTCTCAATACAGCCAGCCTGGAGGAGACAGGATGACAGGCCGTGCTGATAAAAGAACAGCTGCTTTTATGACAATGACTGGAGCAAAGGTGAGCATAGATGTGTGGGTGGGGCTTTTTTTCAGTGGGGTGGGGGCTAACCAGTACCTCTGGGCGGAGCAGGAGTGGAAAGCGGTGCCTGGCCTGTGGAAGGTCGAGTGGTGCTGACATACTGATGATCACTGTCCAAATCCAGCTTCCTTTTTACCTGAAGGAACACACACGTCTGGAGTAAGAAACAGACATAAGACAGAAACAGACTAACCGCTGACACACGTACTGATTACAAGGAATGTAAAACTGATACCAGCAACAGGTGGGTAACTTACAGCAGCTCTGCTACGTGCAGTATGTAAACGAACAACTTCTCAGTTTAACCACTTCCCTTATTGCTCTTTCACTTTCTCTCTCTCTCCCCCCTTTCCTCCCACACCTCCCCTCCTCACCGGTGGCCTTCCCAGAGGCGGTCTCCTCTTGTCCTGGATCCCCACGTCAGCTGGGCCCTGCGGTGTGGCGAACAGCAGGATCTCCCCCGTGCTGGTCGGGGCAGGGGCTGGGTGGAGTCCTTCATTGCTGGGGCTGGTGATAATCACTATCTGGTGGTCCTCGTCCAAGTTGATACTCCCAGAGTTCAGCAAAGTCTCAAAGTCTGCTAACAGATCCTCCGATGTCTGCCCTGTTATCAGAGTCTCTGACATTGCAGTGTGTCACCAGGAGCCCCTCTTCACTGGACTTGGGTGGCAGCGGTGGTGGTTATAAACTAAGATGCTGTTATGACAGTATCAGCACCGACACACATCTGCCATTTTTTTTGTGAATAAAGGCAACAACGGTGAAATCTCGTGAAAAATGAGTTCATAGGCAGGTGCAACATTTATTAAACGGTTGTTAAATGTAAAGCCACGTCCTAAAACTCAGGTTGAGGCTGAAACAGAAAGCCAGGGTGCGATGCCAAACAGGTAATTTGGCACATGAAATATTGCTAAATGCATACTAGAAAAGCTCCGCAACGAATAACTTATCACAGAACCAGTCCGTGGGAGAAATCCACGCTGGCAAGCTAGCAAAAGGAGCAAGCTAATCTTTTGTTTTCATCTCTCCTGTCAGTACGGTAGAGCAGAGGCCTGGCCACACTGCCCCTGAACAGCTACCACTCCGGCTAACGAGCTAGCTTCAAACCAAACGACAAAGACTCGAACAGGGTCACAAAACAAACCCGAGCAGCCGCCAAACTCGCAGGTCACGCCGTTAGAACAATATTACTTCTCGCTGTATTAAACACCGAGCGAAGTTAAGAGGCTATTAAAACTTTACAGCAGCTGACAGAAGTGAGCGATCAGAACAAAATATCCACGCCGCAAAAAAGCATCACGGTGAACTTAAAATCATCTTTGAGACTATATCTATAAAAGCGAGCATCAGCCCAGCAGATAGTACATAGATGTGGTCGAATACGAATATATAGGGCAGATTAGCATGTTAGCTAACTTATTAGCGGCAGTTGTTCAATCCCCTTGTTTTGTTGGGGCACGCAGGAAGCAGTCCGACAAAACTGGAAATATAAGCACATAAAGCAGCGAAATACAAGCGCACAGTTTAACATAACAATCAGTGGACCTCGCTTGCTCACCCCGGCCGCAATCCACCCGTTAAACCGCCGTCATTACCCCGTTATCGTCCTTTATTGTTGTTATTGTCTCAGCTGATCTACATCTAAACAAGCCCCTGACGGTTTTCGCGCGAAATCTTTTTTGCCGCGAAACCGACACGTGCGCCAAACAGTCGGTCGGGATTGGTCCGAGCCTTACGCTTTTCGCAGGGCGGAGCCGACGAGCTCTAATTGGCGGAAGCGGGTGTCTGTCACGTTACGAACGCAGATAAATCGATGAGAGGTGCGTTCGGGGAACTCGAAAAATAAAGATTTTTATTTTTGTTGAGATAAATACATTTAGTTTATCTGGGTTGTAATTAATATGAATTTACATTTTTGTTGTTTTGGGAGCAAAAAGATATTAACCGCGGTTCTTCTAACCGGTCTCGTGTTCACAAATAATAATAATAACATTATCTGGGTGAACGCGATTTCTTTTAGTTAAGCAGAGTTACCTCAAGAGGCAGCCACTGTAATCGAGCGCCTACAAAGCAGTAGGAGTGCTACAAGATGGCGCAAGCAATATTTGAGGTGCTGGAAGGTATGGGTATTTCTTCATTGGCAGCGTAATTACAATTACACAAAACGTTTACTACTACTTTAGATATTTTACTGATGTAGGCCCATTTGGAAACACAGAAAAAATAACGCAAATTCATGTACGAGCCTCTGTTTTTTGTTTCAATAAGGAAACAGCACATAGGAAGGGCTCTGTATGAATGTAAACAAACAAAGTGATTAAACACGTTGTCGACCTAACGGAAAGCTTATTATGAATCGTAGTCATTGTATTGCAGTCATATGGTAAATGTGTTTACATTTCAGGGTGATTTTCTTTCCTGCAGGCCTTCTTAATGACAAGACTTTGTAATATTGCTGGACTAACAGTCTGTTTGTTGTAAATGAATTATTTCTCTTATTGTTATTGTAGTGAGTACATTTTCGGAAGATTATTGTGCGCAGATTTGAAGTGGATGTAGAGATATCCTATCGAAAGCTGTTAGTCTTCCACACTAATATTATTTCTGTTCACAGCTGATTCTTCTTTTAATAAGATCAAACTACTAATTCATATTTAGACATTTCAGTAAATCATGCATCACTGAGTGTTCAGAATAAAATGGATCTTTGCAGCAGGTCAATTCTTCTTCCTCCTCTTCAGGCATGGACAACCAGACAGTGCTGGCAGTCCAGTCACTGCTGGACAGCCAAGGAGGTGTTCCTGACCCAAACAACCAAAACGTCTCTGGGACGACAACAATTCAGTCTATGGGTATGTAATGGCCTGTACAGCTGTGGGACAGGCTGTGTTATTGTGCTGTTGTTCTTTTATGTCAAGAGACATGTCATCCATTCATTTTCTGGTGCCTATCCGGGTCTGGGTTGTGTGGGCAGAAGTCTTAGAGATGCCCACCTATTTCTTCTAGCTAATCCAGGAGGACACCCAAGACATTCCCAAGCCAGCTGAGAGATTTCTCTCCATTCAGTCCTGGATTTTGCCCAGTGCATTGTAAAGGGAGGATATGTCTGAAAAATTCAATTTAATTCAGTTCAATTTTATTTATATAGCGCCAAATCACAACAACAGTCACCTCAAGGCGCTTTACATTGTAAGGTAGACCCTACAATAATACACACAGTGAAAAACTCAACAATCATATGACTCCCTATGAGCAAGTACTTTGGCGACAGTGGGAAGGAAAAACTCCCTTTTAACAGGAAGCAACCTCTGGCATCCTTCAGGTAGGAGGCATTTTTGCCAGATCCACCTCAACTGGCTCCTTTCAGTGCGGAACAGGGTCAGACAAAGAGTGATTTAGAAAACCCCAATAAAGAGAACTGAAAATAGGGACCAGTTTACCCTGCCTGGGAAAGGGTTAGCAAAGCCCAACCCTGGAGTCAGGCATGTAGCTTGAGGGAGAGTGTCTGGTGGTCTGACGTTAGCTACAGGGCCTGTCCAGGCATAGCCAGAATGAGCAACATGAACCCACCATGCTGTGGGCCCACCACAAACAGAAGGTACCACAGGGGTTCGGTGCCTTGTGGATTTGGTGGCGGTCAGTGACCCTGGTGGTTGGATTCAGTTTAATTTGATTAAATCATCTCAGAGACCGAGGTTCTTGAAAAGTCTTTTCTTAAGATCAGTTTATTAAGTAAATGTCAGTTAAAACAATGTAAGTAGTATATAAGCTCATATTTTTCATCCTGATGTTATAGCAGCTTATATTTGTGTCACATAACAAAAACCTTACACAAAAAGAAGAATCTAAAGGCAAGAACACTTACAGGTGTTTTATTAGTTAGTTAGCTATTTGCTGGTTCATTAAACCAGAATGAAGTCCTCGTGACTCACTGCGCTGCTAGCTTCATTTATCCGGTGGTGCACACTTTTTGCTGTGAAATGCAGTCATCATGTTCAGTCTTCTAAAAATACTTTTCTTTTAAAATAGCTAACTAAAACCAAGTGCATCAATGCAGAAACATTAAAAGGATGAATATCGCCACTTATTAAAGCTCCAAACATGCAGTAATGTCTTCAAAACTGACTCGTTTGTGTCTTCTTTTTTCTCTCCCTCTGCTGTTTCCCGCTGTCTAAAACCTTTATACAGACGACGAAGACGTGTTCCTGTGTGGGAAGTGTAAGAAACAGTTCAACTCTTTGCCTGCTTTCATGACGCACAAGAGGGAGCAGTGCCAGTCTAGCACCCCTTCTCTGTCCACAGTGTCCTTGGCCTCCACCAATGCCTACACGCCTGTCCCGTCTATTAGTTCAGTACCGCAGACTCCTGCCAACAGACAGGTGAGGAAAGCAAAAGGACAATTTATCTGTGGGGGTGATAAATAACTTGCTCGGTTTAATAAGTTAGTTGTGCAGAGTGCACAGCGTAAAGCAGTAATAAAACTGATAAGAAATGTAAAGAGAAGTGGTCTGAGCTAAAGGTGACCTGAAAGCAAAAGTAAGATATTTTATAAATATTTCTATAAGAGGGCAGGACTGTAAAGGAAAAGAAGATTTTCGTAGAATGATTCAAAAAGCAGCTGATGTGACTGTGCTTGACTTGGCACTCACACAGGTGTCCACCTACATCACAGTCCCCCCCTCCCCTTTGACGCACACTCTGGTCCAAGGCAACGTACTCGTCAGCGATGACGTCCTCATGTCCGCTATCTCAGCCTTTACCTCCATCGACCAGCCCATGGCCCCCATGCAGACCCCCATACAGGTACAGTTTGCCTCCTTCTCTCCTTCACGCCCCAGCATTTGAATTTATTACATCCTGTCATCGAATCTGTCCGCTTCCTTTATGACAGAGTAACCTGAGCATGCACACAGCCGGTGTGTCCTACTTACAGCACCATCACCACCACCACCTCCATCACCTTCATCAACAGCAGCAGCAGCAACCACAACAACAACAACAGCAGCCACCCTCCCATCCCCTGCCACCTGCACAGCCCACCCAGCAGACACTCACTTCCCAGGTCCCATCGAGCCACAGCAACTCAGTGGTGCAGGTGTACAGCACTCTGCCCCACATGGTCGGAGGTGGTGGGGGTGGCGGGGGTGGAGCTGAGATCCACACACTAGGTCTGCAGCCTTTCCACTCAGTGCAAGTGAGTGAAGCTTGCTGTTGATTGCCTTTGCATTGCTAAATATTGCATTGCGCCCTTTCGTTTCCAGTTTCTGTGAACGTGCGTGTCTTCCTCAGGTGCCCAGTCAGGGTGTGGAGAGTCATTCGTTCACAACCCCTCCCGTGTACAGCCCCGGGAAGCAGGGCACCAAAACCAAGACCTGCAGCATGACGGAGCTGGGTGACTTTGAAAAGGTTATCGTTCCCAAGCGACCGAGGAACTGTAAAAAAAGCTCAGATGGAGTCGCAGGTACGTTTGGAAAAAGATTAAAAAGCAATGCCACAAAGGTAAAAATGTCACTCACAATTTGTAAGCTACAGTTATTTCCTAATGAAACTGTTGAGGACAACATGATGAATGTTTATATAAACTATATTAATTGTCTGAATTGGACTTCTCAGCAGAGCAGCTCAAAGGAAAAGGTCCGAAGCTCAAGTGTAACTTCTGTGACAAAGTCTTCTCGAAAAACTTCGATCTGCAGCAGCACATTAGGAGGTGAGTTGCTTCCCAGGATGTAGACTCGACCCACTCTAAAGCTGAAATAAAGGATTCATTCAAACAATTTCCCTCTTGCAGCCACACGGGAGAGAAACCGTTTCAGTGCATCGTCTGCGGCCGAGCCTTCGCACAGAAGTCCAATGTGAAGAAACACATGCAGACACACAAGGTGCTGTGATATAGAAATATCTGCATAATGTATTTAGATGATAAACACACGAACAGCAGCTGTCTTTACCTTACAGGTGTGGCCTATGAGTGTGGCCAGCACTGTGTCTAGACTACCAATCACAGTAAAGGTGGTGCCAGTGCCCCCCAGTGAGGAAGAAGAAAGCGGGGAACAGCAGCAGGAAAGTGAGCGTGATGAGGACGGGGCACAGCAGCAGGGCTGTCAGCAAACACAAGCAGAGGAGCCGACGCAAGCAGGTACCATCGGTGAAATAGCACACTGTGGAAAGGATGTCACTGTTCTAGAAATTCCAGCATTTGAATGTGTTGCGTTCTTAAAGAAGTCCTGGGAATGTTGGGAAGAAACAAGGTGTCCAAGTTGAAACAGCAGATTAAGATTCTACTAATAAACATGGAAATGGAGAAGCTGCTGTCATTGCATAAGAGAAATAAACACCAACGCTCGTAAGTCGGTCGTGGCATGAGCGTGGGTCAGTGCTCGGGAATTCTTCATTTGATGATGAGTAGGAGGGATATGTCATCACTGTAAACACACTAAAAGCTGAAAATGACAGAAAAAAATGTCTCACAGTGTGAGGGAGAACTACCTATTAGTAATAACTCACTGCTGGATGCTTGCTAAAGTTAGGTGGCTGGGCTCAGGCTTAGAGAGAGGCTGTGGCGCATGGTCAGCCGGAGGGAGTGGAGACGCTGCTGCTTCAGGTTGAAAAGTTCTAGTTGAGGGTCGGGCATCTGATTAGGACGCCTTCTGGTTGCCTCCTCTTGGAGGTTTTCCGGGCACACCCAACCGCATGCAGACCCAGGGGTAGATCCAAAACCCACTGAAGATATTAAAGCCCAATTTACTTACACATTGTGTCAGTAGAAAAATGGACTTTGGTGTAAAAACAAGAAAATGCAAAAAGTATTCACAAAGAGAACGCAGCAACAAGACTGTGTGTAAGAGGTATTGAGACTCACCATGTTGCATCAGTTCCTTTCTCAAACGTGCAAGCTGATTTACTAACATTTGCTAACTGCGCTGATATTTGACGCAGAACAAAAGCACATTTTTGCATTTCATATGAAAATAAACTGGCTGCACCTGTGTTTAGAAAGCAGCGCAGCTTTTGTAAATCATCTGTAAAACTAACCACACCAATGAGTGCTTTTTGAAGATTGTACTCACATGGTATTTTGTTGCGTTTATTAAATCTTGCCGTATATGCCCTGCCTGACCTGGGAATACCTCAGCAACTCCTGAGAGGAACTAGAAAACATTGCCGAGGAGAAGGATGTCTGGAACACTTTGCTTAGCTGCCACTGCGACCTGATTTTGGATAGGCACAAGTTAGTCATTGGACGTTAGTTAGTCAGTAGACAGTCTTTCAAAATTATGCTTAAAATGTTATTCAGAGCAACAACAATTGAAACTCTGGAGAAAACAGTTGTGTAAAGTTTGAGGTAATGATCATTTACAACATGAGATGATTTACAAAGGAAAGTAAATAATGGACCTGATTTAAATTTGGTCAAACTTCTCTCCATGATTGCATCCTCGCACACTTCTGGACTGTTTCCAGTCCGTGTCTGAAGCGCTCACAGGAAGTCCCGTTCTGACCCTTTGTACCATTGACTTCCTGTGTCGAACCAACCTGACTGCCATGTTGACATGCTCCGGTGGTGATCTGACCAAACAGCAGTTTTCCACAGGGTGGTGCTCCAGGTCAGGAGCATGACCAGGCACAGACACTTTACCACCTCAGGTTCTTCTGTTCGATACTGTGACATCTAAGTAGGAGCTTTCTAGGTAAAGACTCTGAACTGCTGGAGCAATGTAGTTGTCGTTCAATACTACTCAGCACATTTGCCTCCTTTGTACTCCTAGCCAAAATAACAGCTGATAGGTCTGACGCTGACACTGCTTGACACCGAGTCAGAGTGAATGAGCGAGCCAGAAATAGCAGCGGTACTGAAATCAGTGCAGTGATTCTAAGGAGACAACTTTGAACGTGACAGCAGCCAGATTTAAATCAGGCTTTGTGCCTCAGCTGTAACAGATGCTTTTGGTGTTCCTCAAGAAATCTGTGTTTTTGTCAGTAATGACGGTGACTGTCACTGATAGATCAGCCTCCACTATCTTTTCATGGTTATGGCTTCTTGACACATGAGGACACGCCCCAACTTTTAACAGTAAAAATGGCTCACAGCCCTCACTGTAAACGCAGAAGCACATGGAGAGCTGGAGGAGAGAGTGGCCGAGGTTCGGGCTGATCCAGAGGGCGGCCAAGTGGAGGATGTGCAGAGCAGGCAGAACCAGCAGTGCCCGGCTCAGATCAAACAGATCGTGGTGATAGACAGCTCCTACCAGTGCCAGTTCTGCGCCAGCAGGTTCAAGACCTACTTCCAGCTCAAGTCCCACCTGACCCAACACAAGGGGGAGCAGGTGAGTCCAAAAAGGGGGTGGCAGGCAGGTTAACTGTGTGTGTCTGAGGAAGAGTTGATTTTGGGGCAAATAAACCTGATATAATGGGAGGCACAATTCATAAACATATGATGGGTACGCATTAGAAAACAGTGCTAGTGAGGTGGATTGATTGACTCAAAACATCCTTTTTTCCCGCAGGTTTATAAGTGCGTGTTAAAGTCCTGCTCCCAGACCTTCCAGTTGCTGGATCAGTTTTTGGAACACATCCGGACGCACCAGGAGCAGCTGACCTACCGCTGCCACCTGTGCAGCAAGGTGTTCCCTTCACTCTTTGAGCTGGGACTCCACCAGTACTCCCACTCCCTCTGCCCACAGCAGAGCACACGCAAGGAGGCCACCGTGTACAGGTCAGCTCAAGCACTTATCCTCGAGTGGAAGAAGGAATAGAGAGAAGAAGTTTGGACAGGTGGAGAGCGCCTGCTTGCATAAATCCCATAACAGATATGTCATATTCCTCTGTTCCATAGTTTGTCTTGAGCAGGTCTCATGTTCACTCTTCTGCTGCTGTAAATACTCACTTGTACTTTTAGCCTTTAGCAAAAATGATATATCTTGTCTTACGTTGACTGAATGTCTGTTAGTCATTTGTGCAGACGTCAGACTGAGCGCACTTCTTCATAGGGTTTGTTAACAGTGACAGTTTACCTTTTTCCCGCAGATGTGTGAAATGCCAAAGCCGATATTCTACCCAAGAGGCACTAGAGCAACATCTGCTAACTGCGTCGCACAGCTTTCCCTGCCCACACTGTCAAAAGGTACACTGTGACACCCCCGACGTTTCACCTTTAATAAAAGGTGAAACGTCGTTTTAGTTTTAGTTTTAGCTCTGTGTATGCACATGTTAAAGTAGGCGTCAGATTCCCTGTGCCTAATGCAGCTTGGCCTGAATGGTTTAGTTTCTGAACATAGGTTTGAGCTGTTTAGGCTTTTTGTTTCCTGTGTCAGTGCAGTGTATGACTTCCGCCCTTTGCGACCATCAGGTCTTTCCGTGTGAAAGATACTTCAGACGCCACCTCCCCACTCACGGCGTTGGCGGCAGGTTCAAGTGTCAGATCTGCAAGAAGGCCTTTAAGACGGAGCACTACCTCAAACTGCACACACGGATTCACTCAGGTTATCTTTCCATCTGTTTTAGATTTAGCAGTATGGCTACGTTATATGACCTCTTAGACCACAGACTGTTTGTAAAACATTCACAGTTTCCTTTCTGTTCAGTTATTATGAAGGAGGGGTTTATTAATCCCAGAGGAAATAACAGGACATACTAGAGCAGACAGTAGACATGGTAATGATTAGGTCGGGCTGCATGACAAGAAGGCGCTGGGGGGGTGGGTTGTAAGGTGGTTTGCAGATGTACAGCGACTGGTTATAGCATCTCATGAGATGTGAACACCTGATTTTGTTCCCTGTGCGCAGAGCTTAGTAGTCAAAGTAAAGGCGATATGTCTGTGAAGGTTCTCAGTCATCCAGGTCGTCGTAGTCGAAGGAGTGTCTGAACTTCTTCAAGTTTCCTTGAAGACGTTTTACCTCTCATCCAAGAAGTTTCTTCAGTTCTAAGAGCAACTGGTGGAGAGTCCCACCAGCCCTATGGGAGTGTCCCCAAGAGGGTCACGAACCCCCTATTGAACTTCTATCTAATCACACGAGCCATAGAAGAGCCACCTCCACGGGACAAGACTCAGCTGTCCATCTGCATCTAAAGGACAGAGGTCACTCCATCGAGGACACAAATGTTCACATTTTGGACAGAGAAGACAGATGGTTTGAAAGAGGAGAGAAAGAAGCCATCTATGCCCACTGTGAACGACCATCTTTGAACAGAGGTGGTGGTTTACGACACCAACTGTCTGCCATCTATAATCCAGTTTTGAGATCCTTCCAGACGCCTTAACGCCCACGCACATCCTGGACCTTCTGACCTCAGCAAATCACATGATAGGGTGGGGCAAGGTTTCACAATGAGTTCACCTGGCTGTTGTCACACATTGGCTCGTGTGATTAGATAGAGGATCAACAGGCGGTCCATGACCCTCTTGGGGTCACTCCCAAAGAGCCTGGGACTCTCCACCAATTCCTCTTAGAACTGAAGAAGCTTTTCGGATGAGAGGTGAAACGTCTTCAAGGAAACTTAAAGAAGTCCAGACGCTTTTCTTTCCAAGCTCCACAGACTCAAAGTAAAGGCCTAAGTTTGATGCTGATTCCGTTTTCCAGGTGAAAAGCCATATAAATGTTCCCTCTGTGAGGCGACGTTCAACAGGAAAGACAAAGTGAAACGACACATGCTCATTCATGAACCCTTTAAGAAATACAAGTGTCCCTTCAGGTGAGCCCTTCAAGTGGGAAAGCCCCGTTCACTTCTGTTTATTTTTCCTTTCCTTTCTCTACAAGTCATTCGGTTTTGTTTTTCTCTTTTCCATCAGGACACATGTCGGTTGCACCAAAGAATTCAACAGACCAGACAAGCTCAAGGCCCACATCCTGTCACACTCTGGTGAGTGGATAACACCAAGACTATTTCTGAGGAAAAAGAAGGAGAAGCGATGTTAGGGATCTTCTGTTAGCTTCTAACTTTCCTTTCCCAGATCTACAAACTAAGCAGATTACATTTTTTGGGAGTGACAGTATGTATATACGTATATTTTAATGCAATCACATGAACTTTCTTCCAGGTATCAAGCCCTACAAGTGTCTGTTCTGTCAAAAGGCATTCAGCCGCAGGGCTCACATGCTCGAGCATCAGCAGTCCCACACAGATAACTACCGCTTCCGTTGCTCCACCTGCAACAAGGGCTTCACCAGGCAGAGCTATTACAGAGATCACAAATGTCCCACCGCAGGAAACGAGCTGGAAGCAGAAATGGAGTCGGGAGAAACGGAGGGAGACGAGATAGGTGTTGCGCACGTGGCCGAGGAGAAGGACGAAGAGGATGAGGAGAGAAGGAGCGGGTTTACAAGGCAAGCAAAAAGGACCGAGACGGGGGGAGACGATGGAGAGGAGGGCGATGGCACAAATGGCAGCCGGCAGCAAGTGGAAACACATGGGGAGGCGGGAGAGGGAGAGGAGAGGAGGAATGATGAGGGCTGTCAGGCTGCGCTGTCCATCAGTGCCATCGAAAGGGAGGCAGAGGGAGAAGAGGAGGAGAATGACGGGGTGAATCATGGTGGCGGGGGACGGGAGCAGATTTCAAGCAATGACCAAAACTGTTTGCAGCAGCCATGTTTGTAGTTCTAATGCCAAGTCCAAATGTTTCTAGGACCAATTGACGAGCTTTGTTATCCTTTTGTTTTCTTTCTTCATTTAAACCATTTGTTTTAAATTAAAACGTCACTTAAATTATTACACTGGATTAACAGGAACTGGAAGATTTGCAGGATCTGTTGGATCTATGATGCCCAGTGGAAAGTTTCTAAATTCTTGTGTTATGTGCGAGTTCAAACCACGCCGGCTCCGTCACCACATAATCTCAAGTCTTTGCCAAAATGTTCTGTTTTCGTGTCATTTCATGTAACTACAAATAAAATAACTAAGTTTTGTACGTGACTCAAAGTGTATTTGTGTCTCTTTAAGTGCACATGCATTTATTGAAACGATCCAAAGAGTTTCAATGCAGGTGCCACCAAAGCTGCTGACATTCCCCACATTTCATAAAATTGAAAAAATGATGGTAAAAGAGCCAAAAGTTTGTGATAGGGAGCTATCTCTAAGATCTAACTGTGGCACATTTATTTCAAATCTCTGTGTGGCTTGATATTGGACACATATATACAGTACCATTCAAAGGTTCCCTTTCAGTCGATTCACTCGGTACAACACATAAGTATGGGATATCACGCCTTCGCGTGTCCTGGCTGAAGAAACCTTTATTCACGCCTTTAAGGCAGATGACATGTGATGACACGGAGTGGCCCCGCCCACACATATATAGCCGCCGTCATCACTGTCATCCCCCAGTTCTTACGCTCTTCA
The DNA here is from genome assembly GCA_015108175.1 of Pelvicachromis taeniatus. NCBI lineage: Eukaryota > Metazoa > Chordata > Actinopteri > Cichliformes > Cichlidae > Pelvicachromis > Pelvicachromis taeniatus. The sequence continues at coordinate 15,917 of VURO01010962.1, forward strand.
CCTCGCTGAGAACACCTTACTGCGTTGAGCTAGCCAGCTACTGCTAGTTAGCTCCGTTAGCTGCCGACTCGTCCTAGCTAAACTGCCCCTGTTGGTGTTAGCCTCCACCGCGCAGTTGGTGCGTAGGCTGCCCGCGGAGCGCTGGTTCGAGTTTCTCCCGTGCAGCACTTGGCTTCGTGTTTCGACATGGACCCTGAACCGAAGCGTTCGAAGCAGAAGTCCTCTGTTCGCCCCTGTCCTCAGGGATGCGAATTCACCTTGCACGTCAGTGACCAGCACGACGCTTGCCCTGTCTGCCTAGGTGTCGTCCACGCTAGGAGAGCGTTGGCAGCTTGGCAAGCCCGAAGCTTGTGCGCTCTGTCGCCAGCTCCGGCGCTCAACCCTAGAGAGACGGGTAAAGTTCGTGGAGCGCGTACTTGGTCGCGTGGCTGTTGCACAGCGTGACCCTCTCCTCTCCGAGTCTGGAGCCCCGGCTTCGTCCGGGTCCGAAGATGAGGATTTCCCGGTCGACGTCCCCGCGATT
>VURO01010967.1:1890-22818 GCA_015108175.1 Pelvicachromis taeniatus
GCATTACTAAATATATCTAACGTCATTCTAGATTTATGAGTCTGCTGGGATTTTAACAAAGCTTTTACAAAAATCAAATGAGAGATTATAGTTGCACAAATATAAACTTCACTGTGAACACCTGGTACCAGTTGCCTGGCAACTGTGTTTTAGTGAACTTTGGTCGGTGATACCAGCTTGCAAGTTGCTTTCAGGGTTTTTCCCACCCATGGTGCAACTGTCTGGTTAAACTGTGTGTGAGCTGGTACATGTTCCTACAGCCAGGCTGATGATTCACCTGAGACAGACAGAATCAGACCCTTAAAGGCTAAAAGCAGCAAATCCTGTGTGTGCCCTGACAATCACCCCACCAATTGGAAATATTCCTGTTAAGCCTAGAAGCTTCTATAAAGATTATTTGGTACTGTTCTAACACGCACCCTGAGAAATGGCGGGTTTTAAAATAATAAAATAACCCCATACCTTCCTCACCTCCCTCATAGGCAGGATTAATGAGCCCAGGCTCGGGCTGATCCCGGGTTGAATTTCGAGACAGTGTTGCTGAATGTTTCGCATCTCCAGACCCTTCTCCGTCACTCTTACGTCCCTTTAATTCATTCCATGAGGGCCTCTTCCTCTTCTCTGCTTCCTCTCTGAGTCTTCTAAAAACAGGACATCTGAGGATTGACAGAAGTATGGAGAACATTAACAAGTAAATGGGTGAATTACTGATGTTAAAAGGAGTTTAAAGAGAATCTTTTATTATTATTTGGAGCTACAGCTTTATATTCTTTTACAAGCGTATCTTTCCAAACAATTCTCATTTCCCTTATGCTGTGCAGCCCATCACTCCATCCACTGTCTGAAACAAGCTGTTTTTACTTCCATCTCTTTCCTTTAAAAAACAACTTTCCTCTAATTAGCTGCTCATCAGAAACAACGTTTGAAGAGCTGTTGAGTGGTGAAGCGGTGTTCAAGACCAGTGCTGTTGCGATAACAACACCAAGAAAATCCCCTCCTATTGGGAGCATACAGATCTGAGAGTGAAAAAAAACTGAGCATTACAGCTGTCTAAAGTTAGTGGCTCATAGGAATTAGTTATACATATGCTTACCTCATTTGAAACTTTGGCCACATTTAATATGAGAACCCGCCTTTGAAGCTGTATTCATATATAAGTGAAAATAATGAAAAATATTATAGGTACATGTTCAGGAATGGCTGAAAATGAACTCAGGGAACAAAATTCAATGTTAAATATGTTTTGTGAGAGCAAAGAGACCAGGGGAGAAGCACTATGCAGATTTCTCTGCATTGCAGAGTGTCTGTTGAGACAGGCTGAATCTGATTAAGCTTGTGCTGGAACTGGTGCCTGGTCTTCATGCCTGAACTTTGCCTCCTCACTGTTTGCACAGAGAAGCTGCAGCAAGCTAATTTGCCTCCCACAACTGACTGCGTCATGGCGGCCACTGGATGATAAGCACCACACTCTCCATGGGAAAACAAGAAGAGTGACCTGTGCCTCTTATTGAACTCAGTAACTACACGGCTGTGTGTTCACAGACGAACTATGCTACCAGGATTAGCTGGTAAAGTTTCACAGAGGGCAAAACTATGGTGGCCCTAAAAGGTCAAACGGACTGCGAGTTAAGAAAACAGAAAACACTGGAAAAGCATACAAAACACAACAGAAATAGAAAAAAAACCCCACAATGGATATAGAAAAAAAAAACATGACAAGAAGTAGAAAAAAAAGAATGAAATCTCACAAAATATAACAGAAGTGTGTATGTGACACAATAACATGACGGACCAGGTGCAAATGTAACAGAAACCAAAACATGCAAAGGTTTACACTTTTGGTGTATGAGGATTCATCTGTGTTGCAACAGAGAAAAAGGCGCATTTAAATCACATGATTGATATAATACTGTACATACGTGTTTGCTGTTCACTGTTAGCTTGAAACTTTTTATTTTTAAATAACCATTGCTGCATATTTTCATTTTCTGTTTTTGTATTTTATTCAACTTTCATTGTGTTTTGTGTGTTTTCTGAAGTTGGAGCGTTTCACCTCTCAAGGCCAACGAAGAAAAACACAGCTATAAATGTTGTGTTTTTTTTTATCTTTTTTCCTGCAAAGTAATCAGAATTTCTCACAAAACCCTGCAGATCTTGTGTTTATCTAAGTTGTTTTTTTGTTGCCATTTTGACACGAGTGACAAGCTACAATACTCGTGCCTGTAAGCCAAATATGAGGCTACATATAACAGTTAGCTTAATCGACAGACTGGAAAAAGCGAACAAATTTAAGTGGCTCTGTCCAAAGTTTTTTTTTAAAAAAAGGGAAAAAAAAGAAACTTCCTTCCTGCACTTAGGCAGCTCACTAATTGACAATGTTGCAATAACTCTTTATTCTGTCACATGAATCCCCCTGTAAATCTATGATAAGGCCACTTTACACATCAACTCTGTACAGATTAACAAACAGTTTCAGCAGATCTGCAAGATGAACAGGCTAGATGTCTTCAAGTTAAGGTAAACTAAACGAAAGCCATCTGTAGCTTCATATTGAGTAAACAGCCACTCAACACTTGTCTTAACGCTTGCCTAAAAAGCAAAAAAGCAAATGTTTCTGAAAAAGTTAAACAATTCTTGTGACAACCACATGGTTGATGAGTTAGGTCGCAGGTAGTTTACGCAAGACAGCATCAAAGATGAACATGAATATAACATAGGACCACCATAAACTACAACATTTGTCTGAAGCAGGCAGATGGTTCAAAATGAAGGAAAACTAGGTTAATAAACTGCACTGCATATAATATGGTCATAAGATACTCATAATAGAAGATTTAGAGTTTCATGTGTTAAAACTGTGAAGGTAAAACAGTATCCAGAGTCTTACCTGTTGTGCAGGTGAGGCTGCAGTTCACAGCGCTGCATCGTCTGCTGGCAGTCCGCACAGTGTGGGCACATAACCATCAACTTGTCCAGCAGGTTCCTGACCAGCAGGCTGGAGGGACGGCACTGATGCAACTGCAGCCGCTGGCGGTCCACAGGGCAGAAGTCCTGCTCCTTCAAGAAGTTGCTCAAACAATGAAAGCAGTAAGTGTGGCCGCACGGTGTGTCCATTGGCTTGAGTAAAGGCTGCAGACAAATGTGGCAAACCAGTTCATCGTCCACCTCATCCTGGTATTCATACAAGTGGGAGTCCTGGCTTTCGTGCTGCTGGCCACACTCCTTACAGACGCGCGCCCACGACAGGCCCACAGTGCTGCCGATAACTTTGGTTTCTGTTGTAGCCATTATCTGAGAAAGCTCAGTCCAATTTTCTGTGTCTGGAAAGGATCAACGTGCTCTTATCTCCTCACAAACTCTTTTAGTATATTTCATAAGTCTACGTTTGCATTCCCACAGCCAATCCCACTCCAGCAGTGAAGCAGTTTATCCAGAGTCGAAAATGTTATCTCCACGTCTTCATGTTGATTCTCTGTTGAGAGAGACACACAGTTAAGTCTACAGCAGACTATTCCTACTTTAACTGGGCAGCTCCACAGGAAATGACAAATCCACAAAGCTGCAGCAATATGGCAGCAAGCTACAGCTGCTTCCTCTCAGCAAGTTTCCTGAGGGACAAAAGGAATTCTCATCTCAGCTAAAAGTCACAGTGCTTCTCACTGAAAGCGTTGAACTCTGTGAAATGAGCCAGAAGAAAATGGACTAAAGTCAAACCTCTGCTAATAGGAAGGAACAAAGGCAAAGCACGCACGAGAGTAAGAATTCTGAATGAACTGGGCAGAAACGCAATCCCCTTCACTAATGACCCCATGCACCCAAACGGCAGTGGTCTCTATCCCCTTTGTGCAGGTCGTAATCTCCTTTTAATTCCCTCTCATAAGGAGAGCACTGATTAGAGACGCATTCTTTGGAGAAACTTTTAGACAACCTCTCCACATAACAACAAATAAAGAAACTCCACAAATTACACCAAATGTACTCAGGTGGATATTGTGAAATCTACCACTGAGGACACATCATCCACCAAAATGGTTTGTTGATAGAATAGAAAACATCCAACTGGACCACGGAAAACTGCAAATGAAATGAAATGATCAATGATTATTTACCAACTGCTTTTTTAACTTTATTAACAAAATAGCTTAATGTAATTTCAAAATACTTTGGACTGTCAGAAAGGCTAAGAAATCCACAAAGACGATCAAATACCAGCATAAGATACATGACTTTATCTTATAGGTGCAGATAAACTAGAGAGAAATGTTCTCTTGCGCATAAGAAAATTACAAAATGAGCCACCACATTAAAGCCCCTATGTTCAGGTTCCCTGTCTTTGTGATTTCAGTCCTAAAAAGGACTGCTTTATCTTCAGTGTTATTGAAGCGACTCACCCGAGATGATATCTTTGTTGTCAAGCGCCCAGTAGCCACTGCACGCAAAAGAGAGACTCTAGCAGTTGCCTGAAGCCTGAATGAAACCAGAACCCTGCCTCCCCACCAGCAGACCGTCAGAATAATGACTGTGTGTGTGAGAGAGAGAGTAAGAGAGAGAGAGACTATGTGTGTGTGTGTGTGCATCAGTGTGGATGTGTATGAGCTCCAATTGCACCGGTGTGAGGAATGCAGAGGGGAATTGAATATAACTAGGCACCATGAGAGGAAAGGAGAAATGGTTGTTCTGCCTCCATCATCAGTGCCTGTGTGTGTGTGTGTGTGTGTGTGTGTGTGTGTGTGTGTGTGTGTGTGTGTGTGTGTGTGTGTGTGTGTGTGTAGGTTTGGGGGTTGGTGGCTCAGACTGCTGATGTTGCACTACCACAGGTAAAGTACTCTCAGTAGCTGAATGAATGATTGCAAACACAAAAGCCTGGTTATAAATATGTGCAAACATCTCTCCATATACATGTACACAGGCCTTCTCCCTTCTCTTTCTTCACTTTGTACCTATTCTTGTTACGAATCGGGGTCAAGGATACTGTAGCACAGAGAGGCACACAGTAAAAACCAGGCTACGCTCCATTTACTTTGAAAACACATCGCTCGGTGGATGACGGTAAAGTAAAATCCACCATGTAAATTTATACAAAGGTAAGAAACCAGCTTGCCTTTATATTAAAGGTGTATTTGATTTGTGCTAAAGTGACATGCACTAGCTAGTCTTAGCGAGCTCCCAAAAGGTTTTGTATTCAAACACGCCTTCATTAAACATGGCTTCATAGAACAATATATAGCATCCTCAAAAACGATGGTCATCTCAAAATGGCTGGCTGTTAAGCTATTATATCAGCCTTTTAACCATATTCCTTTAAAAAAGAAAAAAGAAAAAGCTTGACCTCGATCAAAGTACTCATCTTTCCTGGGAATTTCCACGTGAAATCGAGAGTTTTTAAAAAGTTACAGCATAATGTGGTCAAGTGACAACCTCCAGGGCTGAAAAATGAAGCCTTGTGAAAGGAGCTACAAACTGCAGGCCCTGCTTTGGTTTTAAAGCGTGTTAATCTCTTTAAAATGTCCAACGTTAAAGCAGAAAAAAAAACACTTGTGCAAAAAAGGTTTGTCTCTGTCGCTCATTTTACACTTCATAACATCTACAAATTAATATTTCATAGGTGATCCATTTAAATTGTGTTATTAAGTTTTGAAGTGTTCAGTATTAGAGGTGTGGAAATGATAAAGATTCAACTGTAAAAGAAAACAAAAGCCCATGCTTATGAAAACAGCCGTTTTGAAATAAATATGGTGAAATATGTTAAGAGCCAACCAAAGAGGAAAGGCTGCACCAGGGAACACCTTATCCAAATCAAATGCCTTGTAATCATGTGACAGCGTAAGCTTTCGAGGGTCTGTGGCCCTACAGAGTACTCTGGTCTCTTTTAGAGGATTACCTGAGGTGGCATTTCTTCAAAGCAGGGCCCAATCCCATACTTTGATAGCTGATATGAGTGAATCACATGTGCTGCCACACCCTCAGTGAACACAGGTGAGGCCATGTTAGACAGTAATTTCTCAGGTCCATGAGACAGGAGGCGTGCCACGTCTGCCTCTACCTTCCATTAATGTCTGGTATTAAATGACAATATCGCACGTGGAATGGAAAATTAATTGAATTAGTTACCCAGACATGAATAACTCTTAATCATCAGGCGAGCATTTCTCAGAGATTAAACCACGTCTTTGCTTACGACTTGAATATGTTCTGAAGCCTGTAATTCCTTAAGAAAAATACACTGCCTTGTTTTTCCTCAGTCCAGATGATGAATCATTCCAGTGGTCAAGGTAACGTGAGATAAGCAGAAGCTTCATGCCAGAAGACTAGGGAGAAATGTCTTATCATCCATAATGGAAGTCTGACTGATTACTCTGTGTGTATGTGTTACTCCCTGTTTGTAAGTTTAAACTTTATCATCTATAATAAAGTTTATTTTTTTGATTGCAAGGACTATTTTTCCTCTTGAGTGTCTTGAACTGAAACTGAATCTAACATTTCCTTAAAAATCAAAGTTCAACGCCACGTGTTTTGAGCAGTCTCTGAGAAATGTTATGTAACTACTATAGCAACAGGATGCAAAGTCCTCTGTTTTAAATACAATCACCAGTATTTGCATTGCATAACTTCTGTGTGTGGACAAAATCCATTTCCAACAACACAATAAAACCATAACTTGCCAAAATGCCTTCCCCAGTTTACCTTCTCTTTGGTTCAAACATGCATACAAACCAAGCTTGTTTCATTCTCAAAGCAGACTCGTGCACACTGTGGTGCGAAGCCAGTGTCATAACCACAAATCATGCACGGAGGTCAAGCTTGTTTGCACAAGGCTTGCAAGCCTCCCAGTATACAGCAGCCAAACAAACACCACATATGTCTGTAATTTCATTATGTTATTACAGAGAGAAAACTGGGGCTGTAATTCGTGAACAAAATCACCAAGAAAAATCCTCAGGAGAGGATACTTACTTTAGAAATATACAAAAGGACAAAAGCAGTTCCAAGTCATTACAATAGCAACACCGCTGTACAGAATTACATTATAACAGTACAAATATAATAGTATAATACAGTATAATACCAAAAACACAAACAAAAAACGGACTCGTTGAGGCATTCTGTCCATTTGTAAACTAAAAATAACGACTTTACTGCCAAAGCGACTCGGCAAGAAAAGATAAATCAACGCATATCAACTCTATCAAACCTTCATCGAGATCTGTCAAACACACAGTCAGTGGTAAATACCAGAGTGATGTGATAATCAACCAACACCTATGTTAAAATCTTTAACCCCTAGAAAGTGTTGCAGTCAATATACAAAAGATCCACACATGCATAGTGAAGTTTTAATATTTGTGCCACTTTTGAAGCTTGTAGGTGGTGAAAGAAGTTCTTAAGCAGAATGGCTTCTTTAGAGTTTACTTATTATAATTTGTGGAGATAATATAAGTCATATATTGTGTGGTAGTTTACTGAGAAGGAGACATGTTTTGATCACATGCCACTAAAAACAAGTTCTTCTGTGGTTTTAGCTAGCCACGACTGATCCTATTGAGGGCTAAAGGCCACTCGAGGATATATCAGAGTAAACATCAATTTCTTTTTGTAAACAAAAACTTATTTTCTTACAAAACATAATTCAGTTACTCTCCCCACTGTGTGCAGCACATGTAGCAGAGTATGCATCACAGCTGAGAAGATGGTGAAGAAACAGTGTGAGGCTAAAAAGGTAAAAAAAACAAAACAAAACAAAAAAAACCATTACATCCTTTTAGTGTTGGTTAGTTAATGCTAACCGGCTTTTTAGTCAAAAACTGGCAATTCTGTGTACAGTGCTATGTGGCAGGGTGCATTGCACTTCTGGGGGTGGGCTGGTTTACATCAGAGTTAAGGTTGATGGTAGTTTTCAAAACATCAGGATGAATCAAGGTTTCCCAACAGAACATCACATTTAAGTAAATGATAACTAACAGAACCGGTCAGTGGATCCAATACTGTGACTTATCTTTGTTTTATGGACAATATTTCCTCTCTGATAATTTAAACTTCATAAAAATAATAAGTAAAGCAGGCTAAAAACTTCAAACACCTTCAGATTGAATAAATAACTATTTTCTCTGCAGAGTTAGACACTTAGCACATAAAAAAAATAATGTCGGTGACAGCAAAAAGGGCATCTGCGATTATTTTCCACCCTGGCTGCCTGGATGTCTGTGCTGTCACTGCCACCATAAATAACTCACTGTCCCTCCATTGACAACCCACGGCTGTTGCTGTGCTCCTAATCACAACACCACCTTGACAGATCCAAATGACAGAGGAGGCAATAAAAGCAGCTCTTCATAGGTATCGGCCAGGACTCTGGTTAATGAGGCAGGTAAAGTGAGAGCAGGAAGACATTGTTTCACCTTCAGCTACACCGTGTGTGCCCCGCGGACAGAGCGCTAACTGCTACACACCTTGAGCGACTCACTTTTCCGTGAAAGCGCGAATTATGCGCTCTAATTCAGACTCGTTAGCGCGAACAGAGAGCTCACGTGAAACGTTAAAGAAAGACTACAACGGCTACTAATAATGTTTGTACACAGAAACGAAGAGAATTTGCCGAAGTCGAAGCCGAAACTCGTCTTACCTGTGTGAAGGTTGTTTTCCGGAAGCAGCAGCAAACGTGTCGCTAGCTAGAACAGCGAGGTCTTTGTGAAGTCGGACAGCAGCGAAATGAAAACGGCCTGAAAAGTCTGCCCAATGTCTCTACCGAGCTGGTTTTCATTAATTACTTTTTCCCCCCCCCCCGTTTTTCTTTTTACCGCTGACTTGTCCTAGGTGCAGTTGAACCTGCAGGCGAAGACTGGGCGTCTTTCCCAGTTTCGAGCAAACACACTGAACCAAAAAGAGGTTGAGCACCGGAGGAAGTCCATGCAGGTGTACACAGTACCGTCCCCCTTTCCAAGGCAGCAGGTTTTACATAACAGCCCGCTCTTTCCTGGCAGACAAAACACTCTTTCAAAGCAGTAACTCACCCCAAAGCATTATATTTTGCTTTGATGTCTAACTCTGGTGTAAGTAAATATTCATCTATGACAAAATGGAACACATACTCCCAGTATTTTAAAAAAAGAGACATATTCTTGCCTTTTCTTTGAATTATTTATTTTAATAATACACAAAGTGCACAACTGAGTAATTAAACTTATTACTTTTATAAAGTGCGTTCATCTCAGTTATTGTGAGTGCAACGTTCAGTTTTAGATGTGCAAGGTCATAGATGCTAAAACAAAAACAAAAAAAAAAACCCAACAGCGAGCCTATTTACATATAAAGTGGTGTCCTGGTAATAAAAACCCACTGTCTGGTTTCTGAATATTCTCTGGTGATAAAGAAAGTAAAGGCTAGTTTGGTGAGAAAGCATGCAGCAGAAACAACCTATATATAACAACCATTTGTAAATGGCATTAATTGTATGTATGTGTGTGTATATATATATATATACAGTATATATACAGTATATATATACTATATATACTGTATATATATACAGTATATATATAGTATATATACAGTATATATATATACTGTATATACTGTATATATATACTGTATATACGTATATATATACAGTATATACAGTATAGATTACTGTATATACTGTAATCTATACTGTGCTGCTGTGTGAATGTCAATTTCCCAATTTGTGGGATTAATAAAGTTTATGACTATTATGAAACTAAATTTGCAGGGGTTTGAGAAACCCTGTTTTCCAGCGCCATAATCTTTTACTCTCCGACCCCAGTAGAGAACCCCTATGTTGATCCTGTGACTAAAAATACCATTTTAGCTCCTTTCCCTTTAAGACAACCTGCCCTTTAAATTAGCTATCCTCTGACTGGTTGCCCCTCTGAACAGAGAGTTCGAACAACCCGTGGACAGGGCCTCTGTGCTCCCAGCAAGCGTTTACTGAACTGAACATCTCTGAATTTTGTGATTAAAGAATAGAAAAATATTTAAAAACCAATCACAGAAGAGGTCTCAGACCCAAGCTTGTGGATTACAATGACTAATTGTACTAATTGTTTTTTTGTTTTTTTTAGCATTCACCATTGTTACAGTGTGTGGACCCCACAGTTCAGTATCTTGTAGAGCCACCTTTAGCATGAATTACATTAAGTGATTTCTGTACATCTTCATTGATCATTCACCACATTGTGAAGTAATTTTTTCCCCAGTATTCTTTACACTGTTGCTTCACTTGAAATTTGTAGGCATCCATTTATGCACACTCTCATCTCAGAGTGTGCATAAATGGTCATAAATAGTCATCTCATGCTCCCACCACAGCATTTCAGGCAGGTAGAGGTCTGGACTTTGACTGAGGCATTGCAAAAGCCTTTCTTTTTAAGCCATTCAAGCACTTTGAGTTCTCAGAGTAGAAAAGCACTATATAAGAATCAGTCCATTTACCAAATACTATTTTAACATTCTATTGTATTTCATTGTCCTGTAATCATACATGTGTAAAGACAATAAAGTTGCATCCCAATCCTTGATTTGCTGCTGTGCTTGGAATTATTATCTTAACACATGACACAACTTTGGCCAAGCTTTAGTCGTCAGACAGATGTCCTCACATTTGACTTTAGAATACTTTGATATACAGAGGTGCACGGATCCTGTGCCTGCAAAACAAACTTAAATCATCAACCCTCCACCACCGTGCTTGACAGCTGGTATGAGGTGTTTGTTTTTTACCAAAATTTGTCCACTTTGGGCTGAGCCATCCAGAAGACATTACTACAAGTGCAAAGAATTAATTGATTAGTAACACTTAATTCAGTAGTTACTTTGTTTTCCTGTGGAAGCAGTAAATGTCTACTTAGATTTTATGAATGAGCACTCAGCCACAGGGGAGGGAAGGAAGAACTCTGTTTTAACAACAAAGAGACCTCCGCCAGGCTCAGGAAAAGGCAGCTATGGATAAGAGTTTAAACTGGGACACAGCAGATACATGGTACACAGTCTGTATTAACTGTATGATGTGGTGTAAGGTAAGTAAGAACATTTACTCATGTACGGTCCTTTAATTGTATTTCAAGCTGTCGCTGTCTAAATGTGCATTTCTATTGTCTCAATTAATTAACATAAAAACTGTGTTCTGGGTGGTGAAATGTGAAGTGTGATACTTGCTACTAGAATCACAAACTAGTGAGCTTGCAGCACACTTGCAGAGCTCTCTAAAGGGTTCCTGCTCTGTATTTGAAGAGGCTGAACATTTGAATCACTTTATAGCAGTGCAATAAAACATTTCCCTTTGAGTTTTTTGCATGTCTAGACCTCATTTGCATCAAAATCAGTATGAACATTTTAGACAAAAAACATTTGAGACTTTATTCATAATCACTAGGCTATAGTGTATATATAGTGCATATGATTATCCACAGTGGTCGTTGTGATTATGATAGCCGATGCATGTTATGTGTTTTTCTAATTAACTGACACATATACAAATGCCAGGAAGTTAAAAAAAAATTCCCAGGACAGTAACTCAGAACCAGCGAATGTTGGCATTTCCCTTAATAAATTACTTTCCGAACACCTTTGCAAAACTGTAGAAAAATACTATCAGTTTTGGCACTGTACCAGTTAAAAGGGCTGTGACACATGGACAGTGTAAAGCACGATACCCCCTACAGAAAGGAAGGGAAGTCTCAGTGCCATAAAACCTCTCTGTGAAAGCCTGTTCACCCCAGGATTTATAGCTGTGGTAGGAAGCTTCAATTCAAAGTGACATTTGCTGATACAAGCTCACAGAATGAAACTCTCCACAAGGCAATACAGATGTCACCTGGTCTATATTTCATAAGAGAGCAGGGAAGTTGGGCGACACATCTTTCATGATGTTTAGGGTTTCCTTGTTGACATTATTATTAAAATTAGAATGTAAATAAAAGCACATGGAGCACCCTTCATTTTATTTTGTGGGAAGTTCTTTGCATAAGGTAAAATGCTGTGATTGCTTACCCAACATTTTCAAAGCAACAGGAAAAAGAGCAAATATCTAACTAAAAGTCACTTTAAAGTAGTCCAAACAAATCACATGAAGTGCTTGTATTTCACGATGACACTTGTTGCTGTCAAACTTAAACAAATCATGCCACAAACATTATTTACAGCAAGTATGTTGCTATGTGATACATGTGAAATGGGTCACAAAAACGTTGAGGGCTTCCATGTGTTGGTGAAATAAATGAGAAAGAGTGACACCGTGTGTTTAGATTAGGTACTATAACTCAAAAAGGACTAAATACAGAGACATAAAAACCTACTAATAAGGCTGCACACATACACATATTGATAACAGCTTATCTGGGGTTTTGATATTGATTGATTAAACATGAAACATCTATCAGAAAATCTAATTTCAATATGCAGAGCTACTTTTCCTTTGTACAGATGTGGTTTCTGTAATTGCCAAAAGACTTATGTCTTTCTTTCTCTTTCTTTTTTTAATTTTGGCCAATGATGAGAAGCTTGGAAGTAAGTTGCAAAGACGGATAAAAGACAAACAATGGGTAAACAATAAAACGTATCCCAAAGTCTCGCTCACACACACAGAAAGGACCCACAGCTCTGTGTTTGAGTTGTGGTGCCTACAAACAAGAAACAGGCTGTTTGTCTTCCCCGGGATCAGTAAACATCCTCAACACAAACAAGTTCTTCTGGAGTGAGAGAGGAGAAACTCACACCATCGGGGCAGCTGCACTCTCACTCCACTTCGGCCTTTGATGTCCTTCAGAGAGAGCTGATAATGAAGGCTCCTTACATCTTAATTCTTTTAATTGGAGTGTGGATGTAACAGGTTGCTGACACCAGAGTCTTTTGGCTTGATGGGGAATTAAAAGGAGAAATTGTGTCCAGTTTCTCTAATAAAGAGTCATACCTCTCCCGATAGAGCACAGTAAAAAAAAAAAAGACATACGTGGTATGCCTTCAAGCACAGCTCACAAATATTCAGTTTGTTTACTTTACTTTCAAAATGACACTTCTCCTAAACAGCTGGGTGCTGTAGTTGTGACCAAACACGACTTCAGCTGCAGTAAAAAGTGTATTAGACTGGTGTTGTTTTGAGGTCTAACACACTGGCACATATGGGATCATATAAAATACATGGTACAATACCGCATTCACCTTAATGAGGTAAAAGGTCAGTGTGATGTGTTTTTAATTATTTTTTTGGTCCACTGGGGACCAGTGCTCAGCGGTATCAGTGATGTAACAATGCATGCAAGACAACGTCATTTAAAGCAACTCGTTGGGAATGACGAAAACTACTAGCTTCCTTCATCTTTGTAGTGTAATGCTTCTCATTGGGCCTTATTTTGCAAATGAGCAAAGGGGTGTTTGTGTGTGTGGTCTTTTGTTTTTAACTGTTGCTAAGGGGAAACCAAGGACACTATAAAGCTGCAGCAGCTTGCATACTCCTCCTCTGGCCACTCCAGGCAAAAGAAAGAAAATAAAAATAAAATGAACCTACTGCAGCTTGCCCTGGGCAAGACAACAAGGCATTTGGTTCAGGCAGCAGCTTGCACTGTAGCCTCCAGTCCTGTCTGGCTTGCACATGATAGATTTTAATCAGTGACTTATGACCCAAACCAGATTACACTCACTACATTCAAGCTTCAGTAATCTCACAGTCAGCTGTGGTTCATTTTGGGCAACACTGCTAAAGATGTGCTGAATCATAGTTAATTAATACAAATTATTTTTATTATATCTTTAACTGTTCACTTAAGTTGTTACTGTTATTTTATTAGAAAATTATACGTTATTTGTAAAATGATATAAGCCAAAGAAAATATAAAGCTTAAATGTTTGTGTGCAAGTCTAGGGTTCTCCTGTGTATGTGTGCTTAAGACCAGGATGATCTTCAAGGGCCTGCTTGTTTGTACCTGCTGTGTCATTCTGCTCGTCCTCTCAGCATGACACCCTGTAGCCTTGGATCAGCCCCTTTGACATCAAAAGACTTCTGTGATTCTTATCAGATAATATTCTTGTCCCTCTTCCCTCCCTCTTGAGTCCAGTCTCCTCACACTGTTGACCTGGATCACGCACACTGTTTGTTATGGCCCCTTGGTCTTTCCTCCTCTTATCACTGTGATGGCCAGGCCATGATAAGGAAGGTCCAGACTCAGGACGAAGGGAGGAAGGGAACTGAGCACTCTTTTAAGCAGTTGCACAACTTCAAGGCAGTAAAGCGCTAATCTTAGCTGTGTGCGTGAGGTGTCATTTTGTGTCTCACAAAAGTGATCGTAAATGTACTCTAACTTGCACAATGCAGCTTAAACTTTAGGTAATATTTTAATTTCAAGTTTATATGTATGTGATTTAGGAGTACACCTGACCTAGTCATACTCCTCTACTTAGTTCAGCTACATCTGACATGTGACAACAGCACATCTGTCTCAGTGGCACATGCATTTATGAGTATACCGGCTAGGCAGACAGACAGAGGAGACTGGTGTCCAAAGTCACGACCCTGCCCTGACCTGAATGAAGGAAATGGTCACACTGCTCAAGACAAAGCAGGTTAAAGGAGAGTCTGAGGGGCTGACTGGTCAGGCTCTAACAATGGGTCCGTGCTCTAAGACTATGGGCCACACAAAGGCCACAGAAACCCCCTTTTTCTACTCCCACATTGCAAAAGAGCTGGCATTTCACACCGGCCTGTGAACAGCCATTCAATCAAACTACTGTTTAACCCGACCCCTGGCCTTAACAGAAATTAAGATGGGTCTGGCGGGATGTATTTAGGTAACTGACCACACTGAACTCACTTCACCTCCCCAGCATCAAGTCACTGAACCAACGGCTTCCTTTTCAGTTAATATTGCAAAACTTTGAATGTCAAAATCTGAAAATGCATTCTACTTTGTAATCACTGCTAAGAAAAAAAGTGAATATTCTCTAAAGCATGTAATCAATAGGGGACTCAGTAAATAACATGCCTAGTGATGGGATGTAATAAGCAGTAGCACCCTGGGGAATAAGAAACATGACCAGACCCTTCGTCTGGGTCAACTACCCTCAAGCTGGGGCTGAAAGAGGCAACCACATGACCCTCTGTCTTCTCAATGGAATGCTCCTCCCCTCTACCTGTACGTGGCTCGGATCAAGGTGTGGGGGCTGAATATCAAACAGACTGAGGCCTTTGATGTGGATAGAAACACAAACACTGATTTGAGTAGAGTCGTAACAGCTTATTTGTTCCCTTTAGTCATTCATTGAGCTGCTTGTTGAATGTGGATGTCTTCAAAGGATCGATGCATGCACCAGTGGTACAGTAGCCGAGGAGGACCTGAGAGATGGCTGGCCTGGAGAGGTTGTGGGAAGGCCATCTGGCTTCCTGTTCCTTAGATTTGATATTGATTTATTGACTGTACATGGCAAAGATAAGGGGGGGCAGCAGCTGCCAGAAGTTCTCCACTGCATCCTCACAAACAATGGACCTCCTGGTCATCTGCATCCTGACTAAATAGTTAATGGATCATTCATTGGTAGGTTTTTACAGGGAAAAACATGTGTTATAGAATAAACAAGTCTAATATAAGGTTTGTCTTTTTAAAGTAACAAGAAATGTCAAAGGTCACTAACACAATTACACAAATTAACCCCTTTAAAGCTGCAGATTTATCACTAATTTTACACTTTATAGTCTATTTAAACACATTTACTGCTCTGCAGAGCTGACATAATGGCAGTTTTAATGTTTGTTGTAATAAAGACTGATCCCAATAATGAGGTGCAAAATTGCATTTACTATTCCTAACAAACCCTAACAACCTTTCACAGTTTACACAATCACAGAAACCATTAATTCAAATCTAGGCTCCTATGAATAACACGTCTCCCATTCCTGTTAAGTGAGCCAGGAGCAGTTTGGCCTGATCCCTGTTGTTAGAGGTGTTAGAGCAGTGCCACAGTAAATTGTACTCAAGCCTCCTCACTAGTGCAACACCCCCACCCCCCCTTTAAATAAAGACACACTCACACAGAAAGAGAGGGACTCTAGTGTCAGCCACCCAAGCCTGTTCCTCTTCCCAACCCCCGAGCCTTTCTTCCCTTTCCCTTCCCCTGCCCACACAAGCCTGTGATGTGACTGTCTGAGATAATGAGGTGAGAATTTTATTGCAGAGTTCTGTGAGCCTGGCACCAAGCTATGAGGACAGCCACCGGCCTCTGGTGTGCAGGCTCACTGGTGTGGAGCGCCCTCTGTTGATTGCTGTGAGCTCACAACCACTGCTCTCGCGGGTCTGCAATGCACTTCAAAGTGGGAGATCAAGGGTCGACTTGCGCATGACATCCAGAGAATGACAATGCCTCAGCCAGCCTGCACCTACTGCAAGATACCAGTCCCCCAAACACAAAGAGATGCAGGCAGCACCTGCAATACTTTTCTTCATGGAGGAAGCACATATTCACCACAGTGATATACATACAGGAAGAATCTGTATTCTACACAAATACTGGTGGGCAGAGTCAGTGTGGGGAAGGAGAGTAAAGGAGACATACTGGCAACAGATTCTTTGAGGTGCTCTGTTTGACTGCTGAAGCATTAATTGATAAGATACAGCAACAGTCGTCATCACACCACTTATCTTTACAGAAAGATACCTCATTATCTTGTGTATTTCAAGACAAACATGTATAACAGTGTGATCAAAGTGTTTTCAAAGTGGGCTCTATCGGCTACTTTGATATTCTACAGTTGAAGCACGGATGTGAATAACACTCACTCCAGCTCCTCTTAAATAAATAAAAGCGGAGCTGTTGCATGAATAGCAAATATGAACTTGCAGGGTTAGTTAGATCCTGCTCATAATCATCACTGCAACTGCATCCTGATTGTTTTGTGCAGCAGTGAAAGCTGCTTTCACGCACACACGCACACACGCACACACTTTTCCACCCCAGCAGGCAGCTAGAGGTGAGCCTCTTGTGATCAGGCTGTCGTTTCCTCCGGTTGGCTCTGTTATTCCAGAAAGCCTTTGTAAAGGAGCCAAGTGGCCCAGGCACAGACAGAAGGTGGGTTCCTCGCATGCATCTGAGGATGTCAGGCAGGGGAGGGAGGGAGGGAGGTGCTCCTGGCAGGCAGAGACAAGAAAAAAAACAAACATGGAGCTGAAACAAGACAGCAGCATTAAATCCCTGCTGATTTATACAGTAAATCAGACCAGATTTACATTGTTGTTACAATAAAGAAAATACATCAAGGATTTACCTGATTGACTCGTGTTAACAGACAACAAAAAGGAGGAGATTAAGAGTATGCTCACTTTAAACAAACCAGTGTTGCTCAATTCTGGTCAACACGTGTTTGGAGAAGAGTACAACTCAAAACAGGATCCTGAATTTAAATGAACAAGAAAACTGGAATTCTTTAACTGTTTGAAGTCTCTAAAATCAAGCATTAACTTTTAAAACTCAAAATCAACCTTTAGCTGAGTAGGAAACTCAAAAAACTTACAGAAAAGACAAGGGCTGGGATTCTACTGCTGATGAGCAACAAGTGCTTTGTGCTTCACAAAGTGTTTCATTGTGTGGTCTATGAGCAGGACTGCCGTGTAGTAGCCATGTGACTATTCAGAGCCATGTGACTATAATGTTTTGTAAAAAAGCGGATATGCAAGGCTGTGGGTGTGGAGCCCGAAGTGGAGGAAGATGTCCAAGATACTGGCAATACTGGAAAATCCTGCGCACAAAACATGACGTGCTGGATAATTACAGGAGCACGCTTAGCAAAAGAATCGTTCCACCACAGAAGATCACAGGAAATCATTCCATCAGTCTTTACAACTCCTCCCTATGATTGTTATTGTGAATACAGACCTACCCCTGGATTATTTTCACTTCCCATTATCGTGTATATGATTGTTTAGCTTTGTTCAACTTTGGAGTATTTATTGTAACAGGCAGCAGTTCTTATTTTTCTACCTTTCATGTTTAAACTGAGAACATGTAACAAGGCAATTTCTCCCCCACGATTAATAAATTATTCAGATTCAAAGCATGAAAGCCTTTAAATAAAAGCCTGCATTGCTGAGGTTGCAATAGAATTACTGCTTATTCACCAAGTTTTTTCATTTTTTTCACTAAGCACAGGTTGAGTTTTAATAAAAAAAAATAATAATAATAATAACCCTAGGCTTTATGTTCTAATATTGAACTTAATTTTTAATTAAAAATTTAATTAAATTTTTAATTAAAAATAATTTTTTAATTTTTAATTTTTATTGTTTTGGTTTTTTTCAGATGATGCAATTAAAGAGTCATCAGGCTGCTTAAAATAGACTCAGTTTTATTCAGCCAGAAGATTAATATGTGTTGATACTAATACAGCAGTAATTACAATCATTTACGGAACAATACTGTGCAAAAGTCTTGAGCCACCCCTCATTCATTTATATTCTGCTTCCAATGAGTCAGACTTTCTTTTCAGTTTTCTTGTGCAGTAGTTCTCCAGACTTCCTGAAGGTCTTTAAATTTTTCTTTAGACATTGACTGCTTTTTAAATTATTTCCTTAGGAAATATGCACAAGGCCGGAGAGATGCAACTGGCCTTTAAGTTATTTGGTTAATCACCTGACGCTTCATCAGAAGTGGTCTCAGTGGAAGGGCGGCTCTCAGAAAACGATTCTTAAGGAAGGGAAACTGGGAGTAAAGGTAAGGTAAGTCAAATTATCCAAGAACTGGGCTGAAAATCAGTGACAACAGGTCTTATGGTGTAACGAGTTCAAATCATTGTCATTCAAATCATTCAATCATTGGAGAGAGGTCCAACAGTGAGTGTTTACAACCATCTCCTAAACACAGTGGACACTGTTATGGTTTGGGGCTCCATTTAAGTCAGTGGTGTTGGGCATTTTGTCAAAACTGATGTAATTATGAACATAAAAAAAGTACCATGGGAGTTTGATTCACCATGCAATATCATCTAGAAAGCATCTGAATTGGAAACAGCTTCATTTTTCAGCATGAATATGATCCCAAACACACAGCCATAGCAGTAAAAACATACCTGGCTAGAAAAAGAGAAGGGAACATTATCAGTCATGGATTGGCCTCCCCAGAGTGTGGACCTCAACATTATTTAATTTGCGGCATTGCATCATCTGTACGCAATAATTGATCTGAGGTCAAAGTGCGCCCTCTGCAGCTCAGTGCTCAAGCACGGCAACGGCCAAAGTGACGTGCTGTCACATTACACTGCCGGTCGGGATGGGTAACGGACACCTCCTCGCCGTCTATATTTAGATGTTTAACCTGTATGAGCAAATCCTAGAAAACTGCAACCATCGGAGGAGCCAGGCGATTTTGGAGCATTAAGGCCAGGCAGCAATGGCCACGGTGAAAAGGGACGATAGGCTGACGAGGTCTCAGAGCTTCGTATGCGTCGGTTTCGCCGGGTTTTTTAGCAAAACTGTCACGTCACCTTTGGAGGTGGTCAAAATTAAAAGTCAAGTGGGCACTTTTCACTCCAAGAGGGGTTTCTGGCAAAGTTTTCTCATCATCTACCAGAATGAGGGGCTTAGGGGATTTTGGAAAGGAAATCTCGCCTCTTGCCTCCGGTTGTTTCCCTACAACGCAGTTTACCTCGCAACATACAGAAAGTGAGTAAAGTTACTTATACTTATGGTTTGCCTCACGCTGTGTCAACTGCATAGCGTCGTATGGGATCGATTGACCCAACTTTATCCTAAATAGTTTGTTATCCAACTTGGGTCAGGTGACGTCGGCTTTGTATTTGTGTTTTGATGTGTAAAACGGAATAAAACACGCTGAAGTTGAAGAAAAAAACAATATTCAAGTTAATCCTTTATGTACCAGGACCTAAAAGCATTTAAAAAATAGTTGATTTAAATGGTCTGTTTGCGTTTATTCCTGAAGTAAAAGGTCCACTTCCTGTTTCTCTATGTGAGTCGCACGCTCCATTTTAAGCCAATCAGAACGCTGGATTTTCTCAGCCGAGGTTTAAAGTGTCGGGTTTCTCTTTTCCCGGGGTTTTGTCTCGCAGGGAGAGTACCGTTACTAACCATCGTATTCCTGAAGCGCAAAATAAAAACAAAAAACAAAAAAAACAACGCATATATAACTTTCCCGCCACTGAAAAAAATGGCAGAACTAAGTCTAACTTTACGTTTATTTTCTCAAAATTTTGACTTCCTATCGAAATTGCGTTTATTACTGAGTGAATCGAAAGTCACTTCAAATTAATTCAGTCAGACCTTTAAGCCGTCCCATTTTTGTTGCAGTAGACTCAAGAATCCTTAAAATGTATTAGCTTAAACTGCTTTTTGCTTGACAAATTATTAATAAAAGTACATCCACAGATTTTTGGTTTCGCTCTTTGAAGATTTTCCAACTCTGCTTTGTTAGTGTTCGTTAATACGTTCATCATCCATGTTGGATGAACTTTGGTTTAGGTCTGTGAGTCCTGTGGTTTAAAAAAACAAATCCCTGTGAGGCAATAATAAGGGCAGCATATACTGATTCACTGTTGGGTAACTTCAGGACGAAACACAGGCAGTAAGCAGCCGGCAAAACAACAGTAATCCCGCAAAGAGTAGTAAATCTACTGCCTGCTATCTGTATTAGTCATTATATTTCACAACGACATGTTTTTGTTTTGTTTTATTTTTTCTGAAACGCGTGTGCACATGTAAATTATACGTCCTGAGTGGGAACCTTGTGTCCTATGCTGTACACAGAGTTCCAGGAAAAGAAGGTCTTTTCCTGTATGTCTGTGACATACACATACGCACACACGTGGATTCGGTTATTCACGTGCTTCTCTGTTGCATGCTTTCAAGAACTGCTCTGAAATAAAAATAGTTAAAGTAGATGTCTGAAAAAAAATATTCCAAAGCAGCAGAGCTTGCACACTGCTCT
>VURO01010976.1:8354-24437 GCA_015108175.1 Pelvicachromis taeniatus
GGCATTGAGTGCTCTTTACTTTCTTTTGCTCTGAATAAAATTTTACTTTAAAGTTTTATCTGCAAGCGCTGACCTTTCAACTGCAGATCTTTTTTTCTTCTTCTTCTTTTCCCCTTGTTACATTTCTGTTATTCATTATCCCCGGTGTTGACCTACACCGTGTCTTCAGAGTGTTTTCAGATGTGTCTAATGTGACACAAATGTGAAGTCTTTGCTGAATATTCCTTTTGCTTATGGAAGCTTTAGATAATCTTCTGATACAATCAAATAAAAGGGAAACTGACATTTGCGAACACGATTTCCCTTCCAAACAGGCTTTTGAATTCACAGAAGTAGGATTTCTTTTTTTTCTTTTTTTTTTGATGGTGCTGAAGAATTGCAATAGTTATAATGAGCTGCCTAAACTTTCATTTTGCCCAATTATTCTGCGTTCCTGAAAGTATGACGCAGCCGGGACTGAGACGGTTGTCTTACTCCTTGCTGCTGTTTTGATTATCGATTAAGCTTA
This sequence comes from Pelvicachromis taeniatus, assembly GCA_015108175.1. NCBI lineage: Eukaryota > Metazoa > Chordata > Actinopteri > Cichliformes > Cichlidae > Pelvicachromis > Pelvicachromis taeniatus. The sequence continues at coordinate 8,863 of VURO01010976.1, forward strand.
GTCTGATTAAAGTCGGTCTGAAGAATGGCTGGACTGGTTGGAAACAGAGTGACTCATCAATAGCCACATTCATCAATAACTTCTCTAACTACTCCGCCTCCTCTTCACTTCTGTTATTCACTTTTCTCTCTCGCCCTTGCAATCTGCTTTTCTCTTTTCCCTCTCGACCGCTAGGCACAGTTCAATTCATGCATATTATACCGTGCATGTCCCACTGTGTGCAGCTCAGGGCTTTCCTGAGTTAGGTTTTGGGCAATGATCAAATTAATTAAAGAACATAAGCTACATGGCTACAAATAAACATCGCATTTTTTTTCTTTTTGGAGACAAAACACAGGCACATGCACGTATATGATTCACTATTCATCATCTAAACACGACCCGATTAGGATTTTTGTATGAAGAAAAGGCAGTGTGTGTTTGTGTTTATGTCTGTGCGTGTGTGTGTGAGTATACTGTAGTTGACTAAATGGGTGGCCGCGTGATAGAAGCTCATCAACTGAGTGATAATCTAATTACTGCTGCGGACTAAGATAGATGGAGCCACGCAGCAAAACACACATCTTTGTAAGATTTAATTTGCGTGGTAAAAGCTACACAAATAATTTAGGCCCTTAGAAGAGATATGAATTTTGATGCAAGTCTATTAGTTATCGCAGCTCTGAAATGGGGTCACATAACTCACAGCGTGCCAGCCTGTCGACAAACTGAGAGTCTGTGGCAACAAACTAAGAAACAAATTGAGTAGCGTTACTGCAGGATGTGATTAAAACCAAAGGAGAGTGACATTTTGAGAGTTATTAGTAATTGGTGACAAATGTAATGGCTGCCAGTGATGGATACAACTCCCTCACCTCTGCTTTTGTGTTCGGCCTGAATCAATTTTCTTTTTTTTTTTTTTGTTTGAAAGGAATAGAATATTAAAGAGAAGCTTTGGAGAGGGAGGGGGATACCTTATTTGGCAGGTATCATGAGTGAATATGAGGAAGTCAAGCCAGGTTTCAGACATGCATGGAGATGAGACAGTTTTCTACAAGGGAGACAGTATTTTTGTAGCATTTGACCCTTGCAAAGAGATGGCTGTGCGTGTCTCTTCTCCCAGATATGCAATGCAGATTTGCAATCTGTCAGCTGAAGGCCTCAGCGGTCTAAATAATTGGATTTAAAAAAAAAAAAAAATTGTAACCCAGTGAGGTCATTTTAATCAATTCTTGTAATTACAAATTACAAATCACCGTGTGCCAAGGGAGCTTTGTGACACGGCTGCTCTAAAATGGTTCTAAGGCACAGGATCAGCTCGCCAACTCCTTTTTCTCGCTTTGGTGGAAAAGAAATGCTTTTAAATGGTTTTGAGTTTTGAGTCTAATTTATGGACTTCACTTCTCAGGTTCTTTGCTCTGATCTAATTAAATTGGACATAGCTTAAATGAGAATGTTAATATGTTGTAATATTCTGGCACTATAGTTAGCAGGCCTGATTTGAAAGAAGGGCTTTTAATAAAGCGACACCTTTTCACTTGGACTATATTGTGTAATAATTTTATGTGAGGTGCCCTAAATGAACATCTTTTCACATGTTTACTACCAAGCGGTTCATCTGAGGTAAGTGGCTGCGCATTTCATCCACCTCTCATTTCTTCAGATTTGCCAGGAAAAGCAAGGAGCTGCGATTTATTGAAACACGTGCAAGTATGTATAGAAATAAAGTATATAAGGCTAAAAGGAAACACAGTTGTAAGAAGCTGTATTTAGCATGACCGCCATTGTTTTTCAGCACACCCTGGACTCTGTTAGGAAAACATTCTCCTTATTTCATTAAGTAGGCATCAGGAATAGTTCTCCAGGATTCTTGAAGGACATTCAAAGCTCTTCTTGGGATGTTGGCTCTGTTCTCTGTGAGAAATTTCAGATTTGGATTCATCACTAGACCTGTTGCCACTTTTTTGTTTTTAAACAGTCCAGTTCTTGTGTTATCTGGCATAGCTCAGCCTTTTCTTCCTGTTTCCCTTCCTTAATAGTGACAGCCACCCTTCTACTGAGCTCATTTCTGATGAGGCTTTAGTGAATAGTAGATGGATCAAGTGAAGGGCCAATTGCATGTCTCAGGTCCTGTGTCAGGTTTTTGCTGGATGTTTTCCTATTTTTTTTAAGGACTTTTCATTTCTTTCAGATACTGTTCATCTCCTGTAGATGATTTTGTTTCTCTTTTTTTTCCTTCCACTTCTTCTTTTGTCCTCCTCTTGTCTATTTTCCTCAATTTCTTAAGGACACATTTTGGATCACGCTGAAGAATGCCAGGTTTTCCGCTAATAGCTCTTTTCGAATCACTTTTTTGGTGCAAAAATACTATTTTATGACCGTCAAACTGTTTCATTATTGGCTTTTTTGTTGTAGATTGAACTGAATAAAAGGCAAGAAATTATTGGAACAAGATGCTTGTAACTTAGCAGCAAACCTAAAAGAACATCAGCAGCTTGAAATCTAGCAACCTGTGCCTAAAGACACAATTTAGATTTGGTTCTTCGAGTGTGTAGCCACAACACTGGTTCATCCCTTGAAATTGGTACCTTTTATTTTATTGTTATTTTTAATGATTCAGTGTTAGGTTAACAAAGTAAAAACATTCATCTGAAAAAGACCCGGTATAAGGATTGGACTCAAAATGAGTCAGCTGCCACTTTAAAAAATTTGAAGTCTGCAATTTTACTATAGACCTCAAACTTTCACAGAGAACACACATCAAACTTCAGCGTTGGGAGTGCTGGAGCCAATCCCAGGTGCCATAGGTCGAGACACCCAGGACAGATGGTTCACAGCTGTGGGCAATTTAGAATCATTAATTGGCCTAACCCCAATAATTGCATGTATTTTTACTGTGGGAGGAAGGTGAAGTACCCAAAGAACCCATGTAGGCACAGGTGAATCTGCAGATTATGTGCTGTCCAATATAATAATAATAATAAAATTTAAGAAAACTAAATAAAATGTTGGATGGTTAGAACCACACCAAATAATGTGAAATTGTCGGTTTGACATGTTCGCATGTTTGTATTGTTGGAAAACCCAAAGAAATAAAGTGTAAATGTTTGAAAAGAGACCTTGTACACCAACAAGTTTTGGTGACAAAAACTCTGTAGACTGGAAAGACGGAACATACTCTCTACACTTTTGTAAACCTGTAATCCTGTTCCTTTCAGTCAGCAATGCATTGGAAAATAAAAGACTTGAAGTCATTTGCAAGCTCATGCTTGGACAGTTCCACGTACATGTAGCACCTGAATAGAATTAACTAAAGTGTCACCACATCAGACCAAAACGTGTGAAAATATGCTTTGTTCCCAGCAACCACACAGCATTCAACATATTTCAACAGCACAACAGCTAAAAGCATCTTTCTTTCTTCCTTCGTCCAGAAAATGCAGGGTACACAACACTACCTCTGCTTTTATTCCTGACTCTTTAATATATTCATTTAAGGAAGCTCAATCAAATCTGAGTGTCGGACGTGCTAAAATGATGTTTCACTTTTCACTTTACATTGGAGACATTTTGACTGCTTTGAAGCAGAGAAACAGAAAATGGGCCACCACAGAAAAGGCATAAATTGCTACTACAAATAAAACAGGTAAGTAAAATGGTAAGACACGCAGAGGTCGGCTGAGGGTTGAATTGCCTGCGGAACTCAAGGCCAACAGAAATTCATCTTCCAGCTGATTTTCAGTGCTCTCCTTCTCCCTCGGTCTGCAATGGGAGCTGTTATTTTTCTCTTCAACATTTCTCTCTTTTACACCTCGGTCTATTTCTCAGTTGTTCAACCCCCTTCTGTTGTTAATCCCTAGGCTGGACTCAACTGTATTCTCCAAGTGTCTTGTTGATAGGCTCAGAGAATATGATTCAGCTGCGGAGACAACCGTTCATCTGTTGTCCTTCTCATATCCACTGCTAATCTCCCTCTCTCCTTTCTCCTGCCGTTCCAACTCCTTCATTTCTGTGCTGACAGAAGCCCATTTTAGATGGAGTGTCCTTTTGCGTCACATACCTTTCTCATCAGCGAGAATGAGGTTTTTTTCCACATATCCTACAAGGCCCTCTCACCCTCAGATTTATTGTCAGTGTGGAGGCTGAAGTTGACTGCTTCCTCTCTGTGATGTATTTTCATTGATGCCCTGACACTCTAGAGTGTAGAGATGAGCTTTTGCCATCAATAAAACACACTTTTGTTGGTGTAGACATACTAGCAGATCAGTGTGTGAAACAAGACGTGTACAGAATTGAATAAAGCATTGCAGCAACAAAACATTACTTAAATCTGCAAACTGAATCGAGCTGAAGCACACATGTGATCGCGGTGTCTTTTTTACGTAAAATTTCTTGCTGCACATCCATTGTTTGTCAGCCCCCTTCTCCCTCCCTCCTCCACCTCCACAGCTTTTACCCATTCTGCTTGCTTCTCTTTCTTCTGCAGCACTTTCCCTCTATCTGTCATCATCCTCATCCTCTTTCTGCCATCTTCCTTGTATCCAATTGAGGGCTGTGTCCTTCACCTTGCCCTCATCTAGGGAACAGATCAATAGAGGCTGAGAGAGGCCAAGCATTGCTCTTTCAGTGAGATTTCCACTTTCACTCGGATTTGGTTGCATGAGCATGCAGGGATTGAGGCACACTGATCAGCTTGTCTAGCGATGTCTCAGACCTCTGAGATGGACAAATTAAAGTATTCACATTTTTTTAAAGCACTTAAAAACATGTTGATTTTAAAAACATACAATCATTTTGCTAGTGAAGTACACTAAACTTGCCAGAATTTTCAGTGCAGAATCAAACAGTATCTGTATTTAAAATATGGCTGTTTTTGCCATTGTGGTGTTTTGAAACTTGACATGTGAGTAGAGTTGTCACGATACTAAATTTCAAACTTGATACTGATACTGAGGAAAATTGAAGAAAATACATATTCAAGATTAAGTTTAGAGACTTTGTTTTACAAAATTATTTAGATTATTTCATTACAGATTGTGAAGGAAAAATATCCTGCTTAAATAAAGGACCACTTTTAAAACAAAGTATACAGCAAGTCAATTACTCTTTTAGGGTACTGACATCATTAGTTAGACAAGGGTTGTTTTAGCTGCTTTTGTGTTAATGAAATTAAGAACAGGTATACAACCCTCTAAAACAGGAATGCTTTTACAGGAGGCCACTGAAATTTTTGTTTTTTTCACTAGTTTTGCATTTGGCTAGGGCATGAGGTGATATCTGGTAGGTGATATAAGGTAGTCCAGCTATGTCCAGGATGGCACAGCAATACATGCCATTGCGAGAAGGTTTGCTGCATCTCCCAGAACAATTTCAAGAGCATGGGGCAGATTCCAAGGGACAGGCAGTTACTCTAGGAGGACTGGAGAGGGCCGGAAAGGTCCTTAGCCTATCAGTAGGACCGCTATCTGCTCCTTTGTGCAAGAAGGAGCATAATGATCACTGCAAGTGCTCTAGAAAATGACCTCCAGCAGGCCACTGGTGTGAATGTCTCTGACCAAACAATCAGAAGCAGACTTCATGAGAGTGGCCTGAAGGCTCGACATCCTTTTGTGCTCTCTGCCCGGTACCTTGGAGTCCAATCACCAGCAGGAACACCTGGGCTGGCAGATCGACCACTGGTGTTCCTTTCAATTTTTGGAGCAGTTTATCTATTGGAACCTAAACAAAGGGTACAAAAGGCAACACAGTACATCTAAATACTTAATGCATCTAAATAATTGAAATAGTGAAGAAGAACATCATTATGAACAAGTTAAAAAATTATTTTGGACTAAGCGTGGTATAAAAAAAAATACTGAAAAACTAAACAGATCACCTGCATTTTAAAACTAACCACACAGCTGGCTACAACAAAATAAGAAACACATTTTAATAAATTATTGTAAGAGCAGAATAGTTTATAGTAAAGTTTATCATCTTTTCCGCATCTGCCAGCCTCTCTCTCATCCATCGTTCCCACTGCTCAGCCTCATTGTGCAGCTCTTCATCTCCTCAACTCTGCCCCCCAGGCATGAAATCCATCCTTTTCAGCTCCTCTGCTCCGCATTTCATTCTTTATTTGCTCAGATTAGTTCTCCACACTTTGGACTCTCTGCTCAGTTCAGCTTTGAGTCCCCCGCTGCTTACTACAGCAACCCTACCAGTTCTCTGTGTATCTGCAATTTTCTCTGTCACGACGCAATATTTTCTAATTTTTCATCTGCTATCTAACTACAGTTTGCTGGCCACTGTGTTAATGCTAGCAGATTGCTAATGTGGCTATCGGGTAGTTGCTAACAGTTAAACAGCTAACGTTAACATGTGCGCCAACTAGATTAGCATTTATGAAAACTGTTCAATACTTCAGTGTTGTTGAAACGGCAGCTTTACTGACCTCTGAAATTCCTGCTAAAGTGTTGTCTGCAGGTCTCGTTTGAAGCTGTGAACGTCTTTTCACAACCAAGAGTCACTGAGCCTTTGAAAAGTAATGTTAGCATCGGGTACTTAGGCAACTTATATTTACAAATACAGGTATACCTAATGAATGGATGTTCTCTGTAAATCCAGCCTCTGAATGGTGATTGTTTTTGATTGTTTTGATTTTGACCTATCGTGATGTTTCAATCATTTTCCAGGTTTCCGTTTTCTTTCAATTTTGTTGGTTATTTTTCCATCTGCCTATGAACTATTTTCATCCTTTGCTTCAACACAACACAAACTTTTAATTGAAACGGAACTGAACTGAAACTACTTCATTGCTCTGCTGCCAAAGGGTATCTGTAACACCCTCCAGTGGTTCACATTAATTCATTCCTCTATAATAGTTTGTTTCAATAATTACGTCAATTGAAATGATTTAAGCTCGCTCTCAAAAAAAAAAAGGAAAGGAAATGTGTTTCATACCTTCCTGACCAGTTGGGCATGTTGCTAACATGAAGTCAGGCAGGGTATTTCAGAATATGTAATGAATATTACCAGAAGCTGTTTGCTAATCAGCTCTAAGTAGTCCTACCTAGCTCCCCTGATACAATTCTTTCTGAGTAAACACAATTATTGCAGTCATGTTGGATATTTCTGATGCGAGTCATTTATCAATGAAAACTGAATGAGCTATACAAAACTAAACTGCAGCAAATGGCCTCTAAGCTTTTCTTAAATGCCTAGTGGCCATTTTTTTGGTTGCTGCAGTAACCTCCTGTGACAGGCTGTTAAAGCCTTTAAAAGCTAGACCACATGACAGAAATGGAGGTTCTTCACTGGCAACTGATCAAGCCCAGTCAGTGACATACATACAGTTACATAAAACAATCTGATTTTACTCTAGGAAACAAAATAGACCATAGACAGAACATTTCAGCAACCGCAGAGCTAGATTTCTTCAATCTAGCTCATATTGCTAATATATTGTATAAATGTATTCACTCACCCAAGTCAAGGGTTACGGTCACATCAACAGCCACGGGGATATAAAATCAAGCACCTAGCCATTGAGTCTGTTTGTCACAAACATTTGTGAAAGGATGAAACGCTCTCAGAAGATCAGTAAATTCCATCGTAGGACTATACCTGTTCAATAAGTCTATTTGTGAAATTTCCTCATTATCAGATATTACACAATCAACTGTTTGTGGTATTATAACAAAGTGGAAGCGACTGGGAAGGACAGCAACTCAGCCACGAAGTGCCCACTCTCTGAAGTGGTGAATCATGCTTCTCCAGTTGGCAATCCAATGGATGAGTCTGGGTTTGGTGTTTGCTATGAGTACTTCTCTGACTGTATTGTGCCAGGTTTGGTGGAGGCGGGGATTATGGTGTGGGGCTATTCTTCAGGAGTTAAGCTTGAACCCTTAGTTCCAATGAAAGGAAGTCTTAATGCTTCAACATACCAAGACATTTTGTACAATTTCAAGCTTTAAAACTTTGAGGAAACGGTTGGGGATGGTTCCTTCCTGCTCCAGCATGACCGCACACCAGTGCACAAAGCAAGGTCCATAAAGACATGGATGAGTGAGTTTGGTGCAGAAGAAATTGACTGGCCTGCACAGAGTTCTGACCTCAACCTGATAGAACACCTTTGGGATGAGTTAGAGCAGACACTGTGACCCAGGACTTTTTGCCCAACATCAATGTCTGACCTCACAAATGTGCCTCTGGACGAATGCTCAAAAATTCCCATAGACACTCCTAAACTTTGTGGGAAACCTCAGAAGAGTTGAAGCTACTATAGCTGCAAAAGGTGGGCTCTCATGGATTAAGAATGGGATGTCACTCAAATTTGCATGCATGTGAAGGCAGATTAGTAAAGATTTTTACTAATATATAGCGTATTTCAAGTTCTAAATTATTTTGAGTCAGTCAAATAGTTCAACTGACTATGCCCACAGCAAAACTATGGCATGATTAATGATTTGCTTTGTCTTTTTTTGTTTTCTTGTTCAGACACCACAGACGTCACATCAGTTTATGTTCGTGTGATGTGGCAAACATTGCCAAGTTGATAATATTAATATATTCAGCTCTGGTGAAGTACTTTCCTTTGCTGCTAATGTTTTGGTTTGGACAGCAAGTGTTAAGACATTTAACTTGATTGCAGGCATCCTCGTTCTTTGGCAGATTCTGCGTTTGAGTCTGAGTCTGAGTGATTTAGTGTTTAGCGTGTTAAATATTCATTCACTCACCTCTAACCTCTCATCCACATCAGCTATATCACCTCAAGCTTAACTGAAGTGTATGTTATTTATTTCTGTACATATCTCACTGCTGTCTTTCATAAAATTAAATGCAAATCCAGAATATGTAGTTGGTGTGTGTGCTTGTACTCGGGAAGTGGGAGTTCCCACAGAGGATGAGTGTGAACATGAGCAGCAGGCCATGGCAGACTTTCAGAGAGGTGTTGCTCCACCCCCACACTCTGCCAGAACATTTTTCATTTTCAAAACCTAATTGAAAATAAACAGGTCGCATGGGACTGGAGTGTAAATCTGATAGTCTGGAAAAGTCCACTTCTGATGGTAATGTTTAATCTTATTATGCCCTGGATCTGCAGTGAGATTATTTCAACCAATTAGACTTGAGCAACAAGCATGTAAAAGTAAAGTTAAGCATTACTTGCACATCATTTTTAAACAGTGATTTGCATACGATCACTGCATTAGAACGGCACTAAACATACTAACATAACATATTGTAATGGATTACAGCTATGGCATGTACTCTTCTATCAGTTAAATGTTTATATTCGTTTCATTATTCCTATACAAATACTGAAATAGTTAATATGTCAAGTGTTAATTGAAACTATTAGAATGAGCTATTTGTGCCCTTGGTGATCTGTGTTATAAAGCTCTAAGGCATTACAAGCAGATCATTTTAGTCCTCTCAGTTTCTTTTTTGTCCATGCTTCATGCAGGAGCTCAGTCTAATTGAGTTCTGAGAAATTTGAAGGCCATCAACACTTTGATTTTTTTGTCCCTCAAACTGTTTTGCAGTGTGGTACAGTGTATTACCATGACCACAGTCATCAGGGAATACTGTGCCTATAAAGGGCTGTGTATAATCTGTGTTTATGTAGGTGCTTTGTGTCACAGCGTAGTGACACAAAGTGACATCAAGATCAATGGACAGGTTTTCTAGCAATACACTGCAGATCTCATATTTTCTCTATGTGCAACCTGCTTCTTTGTCTTTCTGAGGTAAGTGAAGCACATGAAGAAACGTGATTTATTACTCCATACACTTTCTAGCATTGCTCCATGTTCAGATTCTGACATTCACGTGTAGATATTTTCAGCAGCGGTCAGCCAGGGCACTCTGGCTACGTAGCCCTGTGTGCAGGTATGTTTGTTCTGCCACCTTTATACCATTGCCAACTTTAAGGATTTCAGGAAGTGGATCACAGCAGCCAACCTGTGTTCTTCAGCTGCATAACCGAGCCTTGGTCGCCCATTGTTATTTCACCAGCTCAAGCTTTGTAGTTCTTTGGTCCACTTTTGTAATGTACTGTAACAGTCGCAATTGTGTGGTGTCTCTTTAAGACAACCTAAGTTAATGTTTAGCGATGTCACAAGTATGCGCCACTGCCCTCTGTAGAGTGTGGGAGAAACGTGCTTGCACATGGATGCATGGACTGAGATGGACCTCATATTTTTACCTCCCTAACTCAAAGTAATGTTATGGGTTGTATGAACACTGCTCGCTTTGTGAATGATAAGACGGCAACCGTTCAACCGGGCTTGGTGAAGAATGTGTTTATTAAAGGTACTGTGGAATTCCCAGTACCATTGTGGTTGTGAGTTTTTGACTGTCCTGCTGAGTGTTTCTGCTTCCTCCTCCACTGAATACAACCCGCATTACAGTACCAGTCAGTTTTGGATTTGCTCTCACCCGATTCTCTAGCCATGATAACACTTAACACTTTTGTCCATTTTCTTACCTTCCAAAAAATTAACATCAACTGTTCACTTGTTGCGTAATGCAACTGAAAAATTCCACTCTAGTAAGCTAATCTGTGTTGTCCACCCATATACTATACCTCTCAGTGGTTTGTAAAATGTGGCTGGTCGGCGTGTGTTTTGACTGAGGTACATCACAGCGTCATATTTCCTCAGGCTATTTGTGATATATAGCACATCTGATAGCAGCGGGTTGTTCATAAAACTTTTGCAATACCTGTGGGAATGAAGACCTGATTAAATTTTAATGACCCTAACTATTTTTTCATGACCTCTCCAGAATATTTTTAAAAAGGAGTGACCTTGCCCCGAGCAAGTAAATTTTAATGACGCAATAAATGCTGAAATTGTGTCCTAGGCCATGCTAAGCTTTTACCATCATGCCTGCTACATTAAGCACTTTAGGCAGCACGAGTCCTAATGAATACATTTACCAAACAACACATTTCTTATTCAGCAGTCTTTATAAGATTTATATTGATATTGCTTGCGTTTATTACATTTTTATCCATTACTTACACATTACTCACTTTATTTTCAAAGGGTTTTTTGTGCATCTTGAGAAAGTTGCCTTTTTCAAAGACAAAATTTGTGAATTTTAACATGTAACCTGTTTTGCTCAGGTTACCATTACAAATCAGATTTCTGCTCATTCATAACAAATGAGAAATGCTGTGCACGGAACATTTTTACATTTTTGCTTTTTCCCCATGCTCATATGCTTTTTTTTTTTTTTTTTTTTTGAAAATCCATCAACTGTACTTTGGATTTTAATCTACAATGTAACTTTTATTGAGTCATCTCTCTAATATAAGACCTGTGTAGATTGTTTTTTTCACATCGCACATTTTGGCTTGTCACATCACAAATAACACAACTGCTCCTGTTTTGTCATGTTTCTAAGAAAATGTGAAATGTGTGACACGTTGATATGCACATAAACACACTGAAGCAGATAAGTGAAATTAATTTTGCTACTTTGGCATGTAGGCTCTACGTTTGTGTACATAGTGTAACTTGGCATTCGTTGTAGTTTTTCAAGCGTCCCTTAATAATTGCCCTTGAAATATATTCAGTATTCCTTTTGGGGATTTTTTTGTTAGTTTGTTTTTGTTTCATTGTTAGCAGGATTATAAAAAGAAAGTCAGGTGCACATTTTACCACACGTTAGGGCCCGTATCACTCCAAGTCATAACTGGACAGCATCATACCTATGCAAAAACAATGTCACAAACTAATGAACAAGAATCTACAGGATGCAGGAACTCTGTTCATGCATGGCATGATGGGAATTTGTATCCTTGATCAAGGTGTGTAGTCTCAGATCGATTTTGTTCCTCTAGTCTCTTTTGTGAATGAATAATCAGAGTGTATGTTCCACATTGTTCATCACAGCCACAGAGGGCCAGGAGCCAGTGTAGTCCTAGTATAAATGGGGAGGAACAGCACAAAACAAACATGTGGATCATAAAGAATGGGATTTCCATATTGGATTGGTCAGGGCCTGGGTTAACAACAATGCCCTCTGATACTGTTGACCAACAGGGGGCTGGTAGAGATTGTTCTACATTTGGTGGAAAAGAAAAAAGAAAGGGAAAAGGGGTGTTAGGATGCAGTGAGAGAAAGGTAGGAATTTGGATGGAGCTGCCACGCAGGGGGAAAAGAGGAAGCCCACAGAGTGGATTCATGGATGTAGTGAAGTAGGACATGCTGAGTGTTGGTGTGACAGAAACTATCCCATCCTGACTCTATCCCTAGCATCCTCAATAGGGAGAGAGTGAGATGAAGGCAAGTCATCAGCTGCTGGGGGAGCAGCTGAAAGAAGAAGAACACTGTACATTGTTCATTATTATCACGTAGCCGTGAGTTATAACAGATTCACGTTTTTTTGAAAAATAATGTCTTCATATCATGTATTATGATTTTGTTGTTGCTGATTGGAAACAGCTGGCCGAGTGATGAGACGCGGGAGGACCGACGACAGCGCGGAGGGACTTCCGGGTCAAAGGTCGCCCGGCTACTATTGGAGACCTGCGTCAATTTGTCGTGACATGTTTTCAAACTGGCGTTTATTAGAAACGGGTGTCAATAAGAGACAGGCCACTATTAGAAGATATATGGTAAATGAATTTAAAAAAAACTGGTGCCTTTATTAGTGTTATTAGCTTTTATTAGCTTAGCTATATTGCTCTTCTCAAAGCTCTTCAAGGATGGTTTGAACTTGCCACTTCACCCGTCACACCTTTCTCATCATACTCAATATTTACCTGATTTTAAGGACCGAATCCAGCATCCAGTCACCACCAGAATGGCCTCATTCTTCGGTTTTCTAGTCACTTCTGAATGGCTTAAGAGTTCACCACTGTACCTGCAAGACATCAAACTGGCCATTAAGCTGGTCATGCTCACCTGGAAAAAAAACTAGTTTTGCCTATTAAGGTCATGACAGTAAAACATACAGACCAGCATTCAAACAGATACAGAGGTACAGAATCAACCACTGTGAAGTGCATCCAAACACAATGTGTAGCAATGCTCAAGCATGTTTTTAAAATTAAGGTTAACAAAGGTTATCCTGGTTGTGGTGCAAATAATTGAAGTGAAGAAGAACATCTAACGAGCAAAAGCAAACACACATAGCTGCTTCTGAATTGTTTGTTTTCTTTCCTGCATTTCAGATGAGAAAACCAACAATTTGCTGTTTTTTGGGTAAAGTTTGTTGATATTTCACTGAAAATGTTGGATTAAGGATTCACTTTGGCAAGTTTGACAGGGCCATATTCCAGAGATTCAAAAAAACGACTGAAAACAGCACACACCTTTTTCTGTAAGATTTTACATTTTGTGTAAAAAGCAAATTACTGATGCAAAATGGACAATGACAAAATAAAACGATTTCAAAACATTAAATTAGAAGACAATTCTTATTTGGAATGACTTCAAACAACACTTCAGCTTCTCTTAGAAGGACAGCCTCAGGCGCCGCTTTAACTCTTTCGGGTAAATGCTGATCTCATTTCAGATGCCTTGCAAGTATATTTCAGCATGTGAGTTGAAAAGACTGAGATGCTCAGTAAGGGTACTTTTTCCTTTGCAGTGTTTTCAGACTGGCCCTCTTGCATCTCTATTATCAAGGCAAATAACGTGACAATTTATATTTTTTATAATAACTTCCATGAACTCTCTTTTTTTTCCTCTTTTGTTCTCGCACACATTATTTAGTGATAATGGAATAACCTGATATTACACACCTACAGAGATACAGCTTTTCTCTTGTGAACCTGGTTATTTAATAGGCTACACCGCACATCTCTTTTTACACCTCCTCACATTTATGCAGCCCACATACTGTAGTGGACTGATACTAGTAGCAGTCATGATAACAATGATTAATGTGTTCATTCTCTCACATCTACTCTGAGTAGACTGATAAGTGCTTGTTGCTGATACCACCCTTCTGAAATCTGAAAATGTTTAGATGGCTAATCCAAATGACAAAAGGACTCTGGTGTAATAAAAAAAGAAAGAAGAAGAAAAGAAAAGTGTTAAATGTGTCCAAGATTTTAAAATGTGTCACGTACTTGGAACAAAAAGGCTTCTGTGTTTTTGCCTTTGTCTTGGTTTATCTTTTGTATATAAATCTGTACATTTATAACAAAAACGAAGCAAAAATCATCAATTGTGAATTAACTGCAATATGCAAATAAAAATGAAATAAATAGTAAATTTAATGGAACATTTTTTTTTATGTTGATGCGGTTCATTTGATACAACAAACAGGACAGCAGGTGAGGACCATGGATATCCAATTCATTTTTATTTGCTATGCTAATGGAAAAATAACTGCTTATATGGACAAGAAATGTACATATTTATAACCGTAAGCCATACCCTTGTGAAATCATCAATTCGCACAGAAAGAAAGATGTAGGAGAAACTCAAAATATTCAAACAATAGCTGAAATAACACAAATAAATTTCACAGTGCCTTCTTCTTCTGCCAAGGTTTCAGATTTTGAGATTTATATCCTACAATTGTTTATGTCAGTGCAGCCAACTCCTTATATTCACGTTATATAAATGGATGGAAACATGCATCCATTGGAGGTCAAGCGTGAAACAGCTTAAGCTCCCATATTTCCATTTTTTCTTCCTAATTTCTTTCTTTATCGTCTTCTTTGGCAGCTCTGAGACAACCATATGCTATGAAAGTCTAATTCTTTCTCAACTAAGTTTCGTTTGAGTGTATAAAGGCCACCAGTGGGTGAAGGTTATACATAGGTGCTTTTATGTGCATAACTTTTGAACCACATGCCTGAGTTCAGTGCAACACATCATTATTTTCCGCTGGGACTGTTTAAGCACAACACAGAACATTTTTCACTGGACATGATTTTTTTTTCCAGTCTTCACCAAAATTAACAGATGACTTAGATTCACAAAAGTTATCGAATGAGATTTTGATTTCTGAAAGTGTTCAGCAGGGAAGTTGAGTCATAAGTAAGACATATCTTGCCCATTTTGAAGAAGTTCAAAAAGTTTTGGACAACTAAATCGGCCCTAAAGTCATATCATAAATGAAGGTATTATCTGGCCACTGTGGGGCACTGCAGCAAGTTACACCTTTATTTTTTATCAGTTGCTACAACCACGCTGTTGACTCAGCAGACCAAGGTGACTGTTCCCCGTCGAATTGCTTAACCCTTTGATCTCACAGCTACATTTTGCATGTCTTTTGCTCATTTTCTGGAAGATCTGTTGAATTTTGCATGACTGAGAACTTTTCATTGAACTTTGTTGAGTAAAACTAAGGCTCTTATTACGGATAAACTTTTAAGTAGTCATTCATACAAAAATACTTCAATGCAATTTTATATTTCCTGTCACGATAATAATTTCATTGATCTATTTTGCTATTCTGTAGACTTGCTTTTTTTTTTTTTTTTTTTTTTTGTTTGTTTTTCTTTTTTTTTTTTTTTTTTTTTTTTTTTTCTTTTTTTTTTTTTGTTTTTGTTTTTTTGTTTTTTTTGTTTTTTTGTTTTGTTGTGTATATTTTTTTTTTTTTGTTTTATTTTGTTTTTATTTATTTATTTTTTTTTTTTTTGG
>VURO01010976.1:37524-56662 GCA_015108175.1 Pelvicachromis taeniatus
TCGCCGGTGGGGGGGGGGGGGGGGAAGCGTCTTTCACAGTGAGCATTATTATATGGAAACTCACCATTTTCATGTTTGCTATCATGTTGGTCAGTCCCATATTACTAGACTTGACATCTACAGCAGGGGGGCCTACATATGGTCAGCTGATTGTTTTCCCATCTTGATTCAGGGGGTAATTTCCTCAGTTTCGAAGATCTGGTATTCTCTGACATGTTTTGTTGGTTTACCAAGGACTGAACCTGCTGACAAGGCATTAAACTGCAACAATATTGAACACAAATTTAAAAAAACAAAAAGAGCTATAATAATACTCAAAATCAAATCAGTTTAATACACTGTTTCCAGTAAACTAAAGTGTGCTAGTGTAATAAAAATCTGGTGTTACACCAGGTGGAACGGCCTGTAATACCAGGTGGTGTTTATTGAGGTAATTCACCTGCCTGAGGTCATACTGGACCCTGATGTCATACGTTTTGAAGACCTTAAACATCAGAGGGATTTTTGTTTGTTTTGTTTTTGAAGAACAATCACCCATTCATCCGCAGCGCTAATCCTGGTTTCATCAGCATGCATTAAGAAGGGTCACCAGAGTGGATGGCTCCACATATTTGATTGGCATATTTGATTATGCCAGATGCCAAAAAAAATCTTTACAACTGAAAAATGAAGGTTTATTCGAATTGTGACATCCCATCAAAGGAGCCGATACTCCTCCCCAAGTCCTGAGCAGTCAAGGAAATAACTTTCCAAGTAAAAAATTTATATTGTATTTACTGTTCAGCACATTCAGAAAAAGTATAAAATAAAAATTAGGCCAGGGTGAGCTAAGGCCAAAGTAACAAACACACAGAACTATCTAACGATACAAGAGCTCAGATATTCTGCCCGGAAGAAACAAACCAAAACACAAGATCTTCTTCGTCACTAGACTAAGAAAAACACGAGAAAGCGGTTACAAAAAGAAATGGCAGCTCATCACTTTTTACTCATGCTAAACACAGATCACAATTCAGGTTACAGAAACACTGGTATGACTGGATGAGCGAAAAGGAAGCATGGCAGCCATCTTGGCTCCATGTACAGTGGAAGCAGTAATTTGTAGCTGTAGCTTTGACACACCAATTCCAGCATAGTCTGATTAGCAAACTCTCACCCCACGTTATGTAGAAAAATCCCGGATACCACAAAACTACACAAATATGAGAGGATATGTGTCATGAAGTTGCAAAGCAGCTTCAGCCCTTAGCACATTTATTGTGGCATTGCATTTGGGATAGATAAACACTGCCATCCATGGTTAATACCTGTGATATACACCATCCTGGTACAGTTGTAAAAAAATGCTACTTTACATAATCGCCTTGTTGGTATTTAGATAGTAAGGGATATAAAGGCATACTCGGACTAAAGACCCAAAAGTACAACTCAGAGGACAAAGAGCAGTTCAAAGGCTATACTGGGAAAGAAGATTTAACTCGGTAATCAGTGAAAAAGGCTAACTTGAGGCAAAACTAAGGGATTCAAAACCAATTGGAAACTGAGAACAGAACGCTACAACAACTACTGATTAAACAGCAATATAGCAGAGACACGGCAGAGACAATTAGATGCACGTGAGCAAGTGATCACACTAGGGAAAGGAGGGTAAAGATAGACAGACCTGAAACAAGAAAGAAGTGAGTAAAGAATCACACACACATAAAACAACACAATGTATAAAAGGAAAAAAAAGAAAATGAACATAACTGGCATAGTCCATTTGGACCTCACAGGAAGACGGTGTTTATTATCTGAGAGGAGCCAATAGCAATATTTAATTCTGTCAATGATGTAGTGGCTCATCCAACTCACAGTCCATCACAGTTCTTAGGTTATTGCCCATAAAACAACAAAGATGACCTTGACCTTAAGCACAATTTGGGTGAAAACCCATTAGGTGATTATTTTTGTGTAAGTTTGATTAAAGTCTGAGTCGTGGAGCAGCAATGCTTATGAATCAATCCTCTGCCTGGATGAGACGGAACCAAGTTAGTCAAGGTTAAGAGCATATCACGACTTGGCCTGTAATAGCACTCCACTTAGTTGCAAATCTTAAACAATATGCTCAGTACTGAACAATATGAAAACAAACAGAATACCAGCACGGTCTCCTGAGTACTTATTTAGTTATCGATTGTTGGGCAACCAAATTTTATTGGTGAATGCAGCTATTCTCTTTGGTTTGGGTAAAAGCAAATCCTTTTACAATGTTAAACACAAGCTAGTTCATGCATTTATTACTTCTAGGCTGGACTAATGTAATTCATAATTAGCAGGTTGCTCTAAAAGCTCCCTGAAAAGCCTCTAGTTGATCCAGAGCGCTGCAGCGAGAGTAATAACTGTGACTAAAAACGGAGACCATATTTCTCCCACATTAGCTTCTCTCCATTGTTTCCTTGTTAAATTCTGAATTGAATTTAAAGTCCTTCTCCTCACAATGTCTTGAATAATCAGGCCGCATTATGGTCCTCGCTTACATACTGCAGGCTTACGTTTGCTTTCTAAGGTATTTAAAAGTGGGATGGGAGGCAGAACTTTCAGCCTTCAGGACCCTCTTTGGTGGAACCAGCTCCCAGTTTGGATTTGAGAGACAGACACCCTCTCTATTTTCAAGATTAGGCTTAAAACTTTAGACTTTGCCTGCCGGGGGGCCTTGACGTTACTTTTGTTGTATATATGTGTATACGTGCTACATAAAATCAAACTGAACTGACTGAATGTTGGATATCACCATTTGCTGGGTTTCTAGCACAGAGAACTGTTTTTAAATAAACTTTTCTTTATTGACTAGAAAGGTAAAGAGTGGACAGAATAGCTGGTGGAGAAACATAAAGAAAAGGCCACACACATCTGACACCAAAACACTTTTTGTAGGCCCTCGTCTCAGGTTGTTTCATTTTTAAGTAATAGTGTCACAGGTTTGCCCAAATGACTTGGATGCTCTGTTTCTGGAAGAGGACTCAGCTACAGCATACATTAGAATCTTCACGGGAAAAAAACATCCAAATTTCATCCATATTATTCCGGTTCATATTCAGGTATTTATGAACACTGCACGAGGATTGCAAACTGTAACCCTGGCTCTACATGCAGGGCAGGATTGGGAATAACACAGCTACAGATGTTACACAGACGTTGGCAGGTTTGTCCTTGCACCGAAAGATCTTGCAATACATTTGGCACGACCCTCGATATCAGGGAAGCGCTATATTTATTTCCCTTTAGCCCAAAAAGTTAGAAAAAAGTTGTTCAAACTTAAAATGTCTGCACACAAGCCAATGTTACGTTTACCAGAGAGCTAATTTGTTGTTATTTTGTCTAAGAATCATATGGACAGACAGATAGATCTGTGTGCACACTAACACTGTTCTTTTTGGAAAGGCACCAGTTGAGAAAGCAGCCAACACAGCACGGGGAAGATGGAAAGAACAAAGTAAACAGGGTGCATACACTGGAGAGGAGCATGATGCCAGCACAGCATTAGGGCATGCAGTCACTCAAATACACACATGTACATAAACACAAATACGTACATTCAGCTTGTTTCCAAGCAAACCCATGTTTCCATTTTCAGTACATTTTCCCAGCCTTCTTGTTTTTCTGTTGTTTCTCTTACCCATAGAAAGATTAATTATTGCTGCACTGCAGTTTCAAAGAGTAGTTTTTGATCATGCTACTTCATCTTCTGAAGTACACAGCTCTGCTGCCAGTCAGAAACACATAGGCAATACCAATTTAAGGAAAAGAGATGAGACTGATTTAATACTGTAGGTGATCGGGACAAAGCAGCAAGCCACATGGACTTGCCAACGATCCATATAGTTTCTACATTTGTAAATAACAACAAACAGGCTTGATTGCAATTACAATGCACCTGTCAACCCTTAAATGGATTTGTAATGTTTCTAAAGCACTCCAGCAATGATAGCAGCCAACAGATGCACATGAGCAGTCAGCAGATGTAGGATGACTTATTATCAGAAAATGATCAAAAGCAAAAGCGAGCTAGTAACTAAGACCTTAACTCAATGATCAAATGCAGAATGTCAGGTAGGTGATTCAACAGTCTAGCAATGAGAGCACTTATGACCAAGTAATCACAGAAGAGTTGAACAGTTATTTGAGCAGCGGGTGGAAAGCATACAAGGAAAACATGAGCTACAGTACTTTGCAAAAGCTATGACTCATATCTTTATGTTTGGCTTGGAAAACAGAAAATGGAAATATAGCATATTTACGGCAAAAAATTGGAAGTAAGGTAATTATTTTCAAATCTTTGCTAATCTGTCAGAAAGTAATTCCAGTCAGTCCAATTTCAACCACAAATGTTTGGAGACAGGTTGCCCCCACAAGGGAAACCTGTGCAACTGCCTTGCAATCAGTAGCGGTAGCTAGAGGTTGAGGGTGTTGCACACGCAACCTCAGTGCTGCTAGATTGTCACTGTAACTGACCAATCAGTCATCTAGTGTGGCCAAAGTATAAAGATGCATTTAGTCACTGTGATCTCTATTTTTTGGAATCAGATTTTGTTATATTTAGTCAAGAAGGTAGAAAGGTTAGTTATTGGCTGCACTGTATGAATGAAATATACAAGATAGGCACCACAACTGGTAAAATTCTGATTGGTTGGATCCAGATGGATAGCGAGCCACATTATTTCTCAAATCTTTTTTGGTGTTTGTTTGTTTAAAAAAAAAAAAAGGCTCATGCAGTTAATGACTTGAATTAATGGAAGTGAGGTCTACTGCAGGTAGCTATAGAGGACTCTGTTGGCAAAGGTGTCAATCAAAATGGTCATGGCCCTAATTTTAAACTTTTAAGCCCATTTAATAATTGAGCATATATATTCTTCGTTCTGTCTGTTCACGGTCTGTCCACATCTTTGGCCTGGGACACTGAATCTGTCTGTTGATCTATGAGAACCAAGCCAGAACATTACCCATGGCCAGAATACAGTACTAGGAGCAGTTCCAAGCTCCCGAGGCTTGTACTGGTTGTGTTTTTCACCACAGAAACTGAAAAATAAAAATTTAATATATAGTACATCACAGTTGGTAGCTTTAACCTCCTAGGACCTGGCGTCCACATATGTGGACATCACATTTTGGTTTGTCTAGACCACAATACTAAATTTTGCTCTACAAGGGCCTGATTTCCACTTACAAGGACATTATACTGCCACTGTTCTATCAAAGTTTAAAAAGAATGTCCTCATATGTGGATCTCATTTTTCTCAGACACTACATTAGGTAAAAAGATAATTCTTTGTTTTTATAGTCATCAGATCCCAATGAGCCTAAATAGCAACGAGAAATGACATGAAAGAGTTCGGGTCTCAGGAGGTTAAATAGAAACTGTACATTTCTGTTGGCTAATAGTATTTTGCGTTTATATATTTAATGTAAATATTAGATTAGATTTTTAGGAATCCAGAGATGAGCAGCCAGTTTTGGGGAATATATCGCAGGGTTGTAGGTTATCTTTCTTTTCAGTCTTCTTTCATTTTCAGACTCAGCATTGATTGTATCCCTCCTTAGCAACACATCCTGCTCTTTTAATTGGTGCTTGAACATCCCCTTTTCTCTCTCCGCAGCACCTGATAATATCGCTGTGACAGTTTGCTGTTTGATTTCTATGAATTGCTTCATAGTGATTGACAGTTTGACGGGCCCTGTAATTGGCTGCCTGGTCTTTTCAGTTACCAAGTAAATAATAGGGATGGTGATGGGAGACTGAAGCTTTTCATGTCTATTCATTATGAGAACACACATTTTTATTACTTTCTCTTTATTAACCTTCATTCAGTTTGACTCTGTAGATTTTTTAACAATTTTTTGAGAACAATTGTTGGTTACCTAATGGTAGTGTAGACTGTATACTGTAGACAAATCATTATTTTATTTCTGGACATGGAGAATGATCTCTGATTTCCAAGCTCAATTAAAACTAACAACTTTATTAAAGTGTATAAAAAGAGCTGCATTGTTGTTGCTGTAAGCACTGGTTTAAAGCAGCGGTTATAGCTGTGAAAACATTTAAATTAGCAAGTTATGCTTCATAAAAAAGCAAAACAAATTGTTCATACGGTGAGATTTTATGTGAATTAAAATAATGAAAAACAAGAAGCCGAGAGGTGATAAAAACAGGGTTTCATATAAAGACTCCAAGATAATGCCAAACATTTAGAGTCATGTGAGCCCCATGGAAATTAGTAGCTCTTCTGCTATACTGTATTTGGCCAAGTAAATATTTCATCCTCTTTGATGCTGTTCCAAGAGAGAAAGGTAATATTCTTAAATAACACAAATTTGAATTTCAAATCATTTGTTCAACAGAACAATATGTTCAATAAATTATTATTATTATCATTTCATCCCCTTTAGCAACAGTAACTAATGAGCAAGTTGCTAAAATGTATGCGTGACTGCAAGTAGCCTGACCAATAAAGAAGCAAAGTGCAATGAGATTTTTCTTTTTCTTTAAAAACAGAAGAGTTCCTGAAATGACTATTCATTCCTTGGCTTTGATATGTCTATTCAGAGGACAATATTTCAGAAGATCTGATTTAGGAGTACCTTGTAAATCAGTTTGAAGTACTTACTTTTGGAACGGCAAAAGACTTTTATAGCACATCAAATTTCTGCAATCTCTGTGGTTCATAAAGCGTTACCTGCAGATCGTGTGATGAGAGTTTGGGGTTCTTGAATACTTTTTGTATCAAATGATCTGCACTGCTCAAGCAGCCAATCCCAGACAAATTGGCCCATGGTTGAAAACCATGCCTCTTGTAGATTACTTTTTTTTTTTTTTGATGGTTAAGCGATTTATCTCAAATAATTTGGAGTTCTTTTTAAATCCTTTGCCAGATCTTTTTGTGAATGCCACAGAGCACTCTTTATAACTTGGCATGATGACAACACATCCCTCAGTAGCAAAGAGAGCACCAGACCCTAAATATCAGCATTTTAGATAAGAGAGAGCAACTCTTAACTCCCTAAGAAACTTCTAATCATTATTATCCAGTCTGGAAACCACCACTCTGACTCCATGCAACAATTTCAAAGAATTGTGAGAATGAACAACTTCTGTGCGACGCACTTTTTTTTTTTTTCACGACTATACAATAAATATGCTCCACATATAAAGATTGAAATTTAAATAAATCTTCATGCTCTCAAAGGGAGAATTCCTGCCTTTAAGAGCTGTCTCGGTAACGGCTATTTTTTTAGTACATTTTTATTATTGTAGGATAAAATGCGCTTTAATTGCATGGTTAATCAAAAGTCAAATGTTTCCTTCAAGGCCACTAAACAGTATGGGATGTAGCACGGGAGGTGTGTGGATGACAGAGAATATTAATAATGGTTTGGGATGAAAGTGTGAGAAGCGGATCCAATTTCATGGATGTATCACTCTAAAAATGCTGGGGCATGTCTGGCTGATCACTCTCTATTATTGGACTGCTTTTGAGCTTAAGGAAAACGACTGTATTTCTAATAAACTCAAATGTGGATTAGACACACCAGAATGGACCACATTGTGTTGGTGTTGTATTAAATAATGAAACTGTAATCACCCATATAGACGACATGTAAACAGAGAAACTGACTTTGAGAAGTATTTTATGAGACAAGTGGAATAACAAGATCATATTGCACATTTAGGATGTAATCCTTTTGCACAGTATATTTTGCCCCGTAGTTTCACAGTGAGAGCTCCTTGAACAACGTCACGGTTATCAATTTCAAAAGTAAATGAGACAATATTAACTATCACGTCAGGTAATCAAATCTTGTAATGGCTCCAATTATCTTAATGAATCAAACTGCCTTGAAAATGGAGCTGCTTCATGTAATAGCTTGAAACTTTTTCCCATCAAGGTCAGCACTTAATACAAAACCAGCGTGGACTACAATGTCCACAGATGATGTGTGACCTGAAGTGAGAGTGGGAAGCAGGTGGAAGAGAGCCCAAAAAGGTGGAGGTATGCATCAGAGACAAGTGGAGTAAAAGTCATTAGAAGTGAGACAGAATGCATGTGTGTGAATGAGAGCGAGACAGGCGGAAAGGTGAAGACGCAAAGGAGTAGAGGTACTGAGGATAGAGGCATCCAAATACGTGGTGTTAACCTTCCAAAGCAGCAGGGGACAAGAGCGCTAACGAAGAGAGTGCAGGCAGGGAGGAGTGGGTGGAAACGAGTGTCAGGGGTGATTTGTAACAAAGGGATAACAGCGAGAGTGAAAGGGAAGGTTTACAAGATGAGACCTGCTATGATGTATGGTTTGCAGACAGTGACACTGACAAAAGAAAAAGACAGTAGGTGGAGGTGGCAGAGTTAAAGATGCTAAGATTTTTATTGGGAGTGACCAGGATGGGCAGGATTAGAGCTCAGGTATAGCAGATATAGTGGACAAAGGATGCTGTAAATGGAGCTGCGTGGCAGGAGAAAGACCACAAAGATCCATGGATGTAGTGAATGAGGACACACTGTTGGTGTGACACAGGAGGATGGTAGAGAGAGGGTGAGATGGATCAGATGATCCACTGTAGCGACTCCAAAGGGCGCAGACGAAAGAAGAATAAATGTGCTGGTAAACATTTCTTTAAAAGTAGACGATCACAGCAGAAACTTAACAAACTTAATTTTTTTTCCCATAATTTATCAAACGTCTCATTATTTAAAAACAGTAATGTATTTGTACAGACTAAGGCGGGCCCCAGCTGCTATTCTGCTGCTCTCTTGTACACTACGGATTTTAAGGGCAGCCGCATTGACAATAGAGTCTACAGTATCGACGTGTTGTATTGTTTTTTATCATCAGCCCTCCTCTGTTTGTTCGATATTGACTCTCTTTTAGCTTTGGTCTTTGCCAGCTCCTGTGGGAAATAGCTGCTTCTTTAGAGGCTACAGTCTTCATCAGCTAATTGCCAACTGTGTGTCTGCACACTGTTTGTCTGTCAGTCAAATATTGGTGGACGGGTAGCACACCACCATTTCATTACATCTTGTTTGTCAATAAGACCTGCCTGCTGTGCCTGAAAACTTGTTGATGAGATGGTTAAATTGACCTAAGACAACAGACTCCTTACAACAAGTGGGCTTCTAAAGTCAAAATACTCCGCAAAATGAAGTATGCACTCGCTTTGATCAGACTAATAATATACACGATAAATGAAAACAGCTTACTTAACCTTCTTATCGTTCCAAAGCTTGGATTTGATTTGCTTTGTCTTAATAATTTGCATTTTGAAGAGACTGTATTTACAATTTCTACAGCATAGTTCAGCTGTTGGCCTGGAAAACAGCAGCCCACATATTACATTTATAAACTGGTTTGAACCATGCAGTAGGCCCATATAATCACTGTAATTAAAATGTTGCCTCGAACGCATTCCTTGAACTGATTCATCAAAGCAACGGCTGCATTGATGTTCATGTTAATTTATTTTGTAAATGACTAATAAGTGACAAGAAATCCACTGCAATGCTGTGATACAAAGTACACACAATGCAACACGTGACTTTGCCATCTGGGGATCTAATATGGCCAGCCCTATGAAAATGAAACACTATGTAACTGCCAACGCCATCCATCAAATCAGACAGCTGGTTTCTCCTGCAGATCTCCTGCAGATTCACAAAGGCAACAGTCGTCTTTTGAAAATATCTCTTGAAATCGCTATACGCAGCATCACATAAAACAGTGGTGTGGATGTGGTCAATAAACACAGTGGTCCTTACGTTACATTTCTCCTTCCTTGACTTTGCCTTTGTAAAATGATTTATCAAGTCTTGGAAAAAGAAAGCAGCTCGCTCAGAAGCTCTTACTCAGTGGGCATCAGGTAAAGTGCCAAGAGCAGTGTCTCACTCGTGGATCCTTGGTTAATATTTTATTTGTTAGAGCTAAAATTGACCTCACATTTTGATGCTAGTAAACAGATTATTGTTCAATGCGATTTTTATGTGTCTCTTCTCGTTCCACAGTTCCTGCATGCACGCGCAGGTCGCAATGTCAGAGATGAGCAAAGTCACAGGAAACATGCGGTAGGTGTGTTTGGACTATAGTGTACATTTAGAAATGCCGTTTTAACACGTTACTGCATCAGACAAAGAGAAACGGCGGCACTATAATGGTTGCTCGTCTGACTGGGTCATTTTGTTTGTCAGCAGATTGCAAAATGCAAGAAAAGACCAACTGACTAATTGTTCTTTAATTCCAACGGAAGGATCTGATTCAGAATAATTTTGTGGCAAAAGTGGATGTGCAGCTACAAAATTACCTGTTCCTCATTAATTAAATTCAAGTGTATATTCAGTGTTTAGGGGTCGGGAATAATTAAAGCAGCAAAATCTACTTAAAGTCTTGCAAATTAAATAAGTGTAATTTAACCAAAGAAATTAATGTATTGATCTGAGTTCTCATTTATTTCAAGACTACCAGCATATGTCTCCCAGCGCTGCGGTTCAAAGTCTGAACAGCGTTTGCAAAGTTTGTTAAACTAGTGATAATTCTTGTCATGGACATGGAGTGATATGGTGTGTTTCCCGGTGATCCGCAGAATCAGCAGCTGTCTGTTTCCATTTCCGGTTTCTGATGATTAAGAGGCTTATGGAGACCGAGACCATGAAAAGCCTTTAAGCTTCACTGGACAGTTACAAAGTACAGAGTCGACTGTGAACGCTTACTGTGCTTATGTTTTTGGATACATGAACAACAACCATGCCTTTTAGTCTATTTCTGTTGCTCCTTCTATGCAGAGTTGGGATTCTTCTTACACCTTCAACCCGTGTGCTTGAATCTTCACGGCTGACTCATTCAATTATCTGACTCACCAAGCCACTCAGTCTCCAACTGTGGGCTGCATGTGGGCCAATTTCCACACACACACACACGCACATACACACACAGAGAGACAGGCACACAAGCATATCTACTGTATATATACACACATAATGGAAAATAAAGTCCCGCCTCTTTCCATGTCATGTTGTTTTGCGTAAACAAGGCATCTGTCTCTGTTGCCAAATATAGAGATGATGCCACAAATAGGGTCTCTTTGTACATTGGACTTTTCATGTACAGAGACACAAGGATGCACAACCTGTGATGCCATCTTTAGAACATCAAGCTGTCGTGCCTGTTGGCAACTCTCAGTGTCAAACTGGAGGTGAAGGAGGTGAGCCATTTTGTTGAAATCATTTGCATGGCTATTAGATTCGCTGTGGTCATGACCACGGGGATCTACGGATGTTTTCAAATATTGCACCAAAATCAAGTTTTAACATGAGCATCAAGCTGTTGCAATTTTATTGAAATATTCTATTTTTCAACCAAGATTACCATAAAGACCAAAGTAAGAGAATAACATTTTTTTTTTTACGTTATATTGTTTTCTTTCTTTCTCTCGACACAGTGGACCACAAGTGAGTTACAACAGAGCTCTGTAGCCTGAAGGAGTGTATCACTCCAAAATCAAACTGACATATTCTTCCCCTGGCCCATAGCGCTATTTATTCATTTTGATTATTTTGGTGTGAAGTTTTCCAGTTTGGAAGGTATCAGCTGTAGAAATGTCTTCCTTTTCTTAATGCAAGAGCTATTTTTCTTTTTATCTAATGACAAATAGCAGCTATAATATTACAGAACAAAGTGTGCATCTCGTCCATGCATCGAAAAGGAGGCCTGTGTTTCTGACAGCGTCGGAAAAAATCTGCAGCACTGTGCAAATGTTTTGATCCAACCCTTGTTTCTTTATACATTTTGCTTCCAAGGAGCCAGGCACTCATGTAATTTTTAAACTGGTGTCAAGCAATAGTACTCCAGACTTTCTAAAGGTCTTTTAAAATTTTTCTTTAGTGATTGGCTGGTTTTTCACTGATTTTCAGTCCAATCTTTGTACCTGATCATTTTGCTTAAGCCACTTAACACTGAGCTATAAATCATTTTGGACAAAAAAAGGCTCCTAATTCAAGAGCTGAACACAACACTGTGTGTACATACTGTATAATAGACAGCAAACTTGGACTTATCAAAGCACCAACTTAACCAACTCACCTTTGGGCATTTTGTTATTAGCAGCCAAAAATATAAATTATTTCCCCTTTCTTTCGTTTAACCAGTGAACGATTCCAAAGAGGACGCAGTTTGACAGCCACAAAATTGTTTTTTTTGTGTTTAGTTTTGTATGTGTGCATTTATTTATTTTTGTATTGTATTTATTTCAACAAGCTGAAAATATAGTACCATCACCATCTAGGGCAGGGGTGGGCAAGTCTAGGCCTCAAGGGCCAGTGTCCTGCAGGTTTTAGACATATCCTTGATCCAACACAGCTGATTTAAATGGCTAAGTTACCTCCTCATCATATCTTGAAGTTCTCCAGGGGCCTGGTAATGAACTAATCATTTGATTCAGGTGTGTTGACCCAGGTGATATCTAAAACCTGCGTTACACCGGCCCTTGAGGCCTGGAGTTGCCCACCCCTGATCTAGGGTGTCAGGAAGGCATTCTTAAAGAAGGGAAAGTCTGAGGTATCCCGACTCACACCAAATATTGACTTTGAAGCTGGTTAGAACTGTACAAACTCTGTTTCTGCTTTCTATGCTGTATTTCTGTGTATGTTTGGACGACTCGATAATTCGCTTGACCTATTTCTGCTTTTCATAGCAAAATATAACAAATAGGGGTCAAAAGTTAATAGTCAAAACATCTGCACAGTAATGAAAATAATGGTAACCTACCTGACCCAGCTTTAACATTAGCTAGGTGCAGTAGACAATACTCTAACCTGCTCACAAGGTGGGTTGGTGATTTTTAAAATGTATTCATTTAAGAATTAGATAATGATTTATCAAAAGTGGCATTTCAGTTAATTTTGTAAAAGGTATTTATTTATTTAATGTATCCTTTTTATTTTGCATTTCAGCATCTTAACCCAAGTGTCATCTGCTTTTATTGTATGTAAATGTGACAGGACCGACTAATATATATCTAGACTGATATACACCACTCCATGCAGGAGGAAATAAAAAAATATGTCAGCTTGATTTTTGAGGTGAACTGCCCCTTTAAGCCAGCCGTTCTGTGTTTAAAAGGATGGATTTCTTTGTGTTGTGGAAATCATGTGGGACCACGTTCACTCATGCAGAAAAACATTCACAAGACTCGGATGTCTTATGCAGAAACACTTGTAGCAGCAAGCTCAGGCAAAAAGAAACGTGAACACAATAAAGGCTGACACATGTAAAGCCGCCATCCATTCTGAAAGCCATCCTGAAAACAGAGTGAGTTTCTATAAAAATAGGCAATTTACGTGTATTGTGCATTCCTCTCCCTCTGTCCCTCTTTCAATACAAGACATCATGCGTGTGGCAAGGATACAATGATTGTTAACCGTGCACAGTTTATATTTATTTATTTTTTCTAAACTTAGAAAAGAGGAGCTCTGATGGTCCTTGGTGTCTGCAGACAGATGGTGACTCATTACATTCTTGCACTATGCTCTAATAATAAATGATAGATGATGTCATTCATAAAAGTTCCATATAGTTGTTTTTTTTATCTTGAAGGACACATTGTTTGGTCGCTCATAAATTCCAGTAGTTCTATTAAATGCAATGGAGGTTTACTCGAACGTAATAACTGAGAATAAAAATTCGAAATGTCTGAAGTAGGAGACTAAGGTAGTTAAGGTAGGTTATGTAGATATTAATTTCAGTTGTTATGTCTCTTATCATTATCACATTCTTTTATATTCCCAAAAGAGATATAACTCCGACCTGTGACACCCCTTCCGCTTCCCATTTTGTTTCTCCATAGCTGCCTTTGCTCTCGCTCTGAGCCTTAATTGCAGGAGTGGAGTCAGGTGTGTTGGAGTCGGAGTAGAGCTCCACCAGCTGCAACCAGCCGTCATCAACACCTCTTCATAGAGTCAGCACTGTCAGCTCATACCCTACAGCCTGCTCCTTTTCAGAGAATCAGTCATCTCTAGAAATGGATATCTTTCTGTGCAAAAGTCAGAATATGTTGTTGTAAGCTGTCTGGTTTTTTGTTTGTTTGTTTCTTGTCTTAATAGCACCGACCAATCCTATTTGAGCAGGCTTTGGCTGCATGCAGGTAAACCGAAGTACAGAGAGGGAACACATTTTCTAAAATGCAATCTTGAAACCACTGACTGTTGCCTGCTGGCAATCTTGCGTTCTATTGGCTTTCAAAATGCATCTGCATTCACGAGCAGTGACAAAGTAGTCTTGGCCCTGATATCTGATGGATACACCCGAAGCCTTGAAATGTGGGCCGCTATCCACAGAGGCTGTGTTTAAACAATAGCCCCAGGGCTCTGAGTGCACAATTCCTGCCTCTCTGTCCTGAATCCCTATACTTATAAGCCTCACTGGATCCCACTCCAACTTGGCTTGTCTGTCAATCCTGGAATCCCAGCTACCCCCTAAACTGCCCCCCTCCCCAGGTTGTAAGGTGGAGGGGGGGCAGTTTAGGTTTTTCCCTGACACACTTCAGCCTGGTTTGCCTCTGCATTTCGCTGCTCAGTAAGCCCAACCTTCAGCTCAGCCCCAGAGCTCCAGTTACCAGCCTGAGCAACTCCTACCTGCTTTACAACAATCTTGCTATAAGAAGTCACCATTTGCATTTAATTGCTCTCTCATTCGTTCGTCTGCTTTTTGAGTTCGCATGTTCCGATTCCCCCACACTTTAATGATAGGCTTAAAAGAGCAAACTCATCATTCTTTTCACAAGTTCTACCAAGCATATTCATGCTCTGTTACTAGGGCTCGATGAATAAATAAGCCCATAGACAGTGGCCATATCTGTCTATGGAATTTTCTCTTATTTTATTAATTCCCACCCTATACTACTACCCTCGTAAGGATGATATATGATCAAGGCACTGGGCCTTTGAAA
This sequence comes from Pelvicachromis taeniatus, assembly GCA_015108175.1. Lineage (NCBI taxonomy): Eukaryota > Metazoa > Chordata > Actinopteri > Cichliformes > Cichlidae > Pelvicachromis > Pelvicachromis taeniatus. The sequence continues at coordinate 52,487 of VURO01010976.1, forward strand.
CACAGGATTGTCTGGCACTGTCTGTAATTAACATGAGCAGGTACACACAGAAAGCACAGAGATCTGACAGTATTTCCATTGAATGGGCTGAGTGGGCCCAGGGACACCATTACCCTAACTGATGAGGGCTATTTCTCATTCCTGTCCAGTCACTTCACAGCCATTAGTGTGTGCATTATCGACCTGTGGAGAGGACTTTGTGCTCACGGGGAAACACCTGCAGGTCAAATCATCCCACCTCCTCCACCCCTTCTCAGTCCTCCTCTAACCCTCATCAGCAGGCATAAGATCAGGGAGAGAGAATAAGAACAGCGTTCCCCATGTGGGAGATGAAAACGAGAAAAGAGAGAGCAAGATAGCGAATGGTGCAATCTAATATATGGAGAGTGGGTGGGAATAGATACTGTACAGTATGCGTTCAAGTGCATTGTCCAAGTAAAAGGAGACAAGGCAAGTATATTTTCACTTTTTTTTTTTCCATATTAAAAGTGCAAACACTCCTATAAATTTAAACAATAACTAATTTGGACTCAAAGTTTAATTTCCAGTTTGGCGGAAAATCTGTGGTTTAAGGGTTGTAATGGGAGCACATTCAGAGATCTCAGACAGTGTCATGGTCCTGGGTCGTTGACCCAATGTTTTGAGTCTCTGCCTGCCATCCCCTGTGTTCAATCTCCATTTCATGGTTTCAGGTCTGTTTAGTTAGTTTTCCCAGTTTTTCTTTTGGTTTTGGTCCCTGCCCATCTCTGCTTATTTTTATTTTCTTGTCACTCCTAAATAAAGCTCACGCACAGTAAAATCAGTGCCTGCACTTGGGTCCTTCTCTCACCACTTCACACATCTGCCGCCACAGCCTTGACAGACGAAGCACATATATTATAACATAAGTTATAAGTTGATTTGCATTTCATTGAGTGACATAGGTATTTGATCCCCAAACAGAACATGATTAAGCAGATGGTGGAGAAACTCTTGTTTGCAAGCACAAGAGTAAGAAGTCTTTTATAGTTGCCATTAGGTCAATGTCACTAGACGTCTCTGCACAACTTTTCCACTGGATTGAGGTCTGGACTGACTAGGCCACTCCGTGATCTTAATGTGCTTCTTCTTTAGCTGTTTCTTTGTTATATGTTGGTGATATGTTGTGTTGGTGATATGTTGAGAGTTATTGTCATGCTGGAAGACCTATCTTCAGTGCTCGGGCTGAGGGAACAAGGTTCTTGTCCAAGATTTTACAGTATATGATACCATCTTTGATCCTTTAATGAAGTGAAGTCATCCTGTATCCTTAGCAGAAAAAAGATGTTTCCACCTCCATGCTTAACTGGGGGACGGTGTTCTTTGGGACATATTCAGCACTTCTCTTTTTTCGAAACACGACAGCTGCAACACTTTATCACAACCGTTCTCATCATTTAGATGTTTAGTGGAAAACCTTAAGAAAGGCCTGTACATGTGCCCTCTTGAACCAGCAGGCCTATGGTGTAGTGTGTTACCAGTGATCCTCTTGAGGACTGTGGTTCTAACTGCATTCAGCATACACCACCTTTCTCATGATAATCCACATCCCATAAGGTGAGATCTTGCATGGAGCTCCATGGTCACTGGTCATTTTGGATTTCTTTTATTTCTGAATAATACCACTAACAGCTGTCATCTTTTCACCAAGCTTCTTGCTGATGGTCTTGCGCAAGTCTGAAGTCTTCTCCCTGATGTCCTGATGGCGTGGAGGTTGAAATTAAAGAAATTCATTCTGTGGACAGGTGTGGGGATATAGGGGATTAAATATTTATTTCAGTCGATGACATCAATTTATAACTTTTAAGTAATGTGGGGGGTTTTTAACTTTTATTTTTGGTTGATATTCTATTTCTCTCCATTAAAATGAAACTACCATAAAAATTAGAGACTGTTCATTTCATTATAAGTGAGCAGCTTTACAAATTCAGCAGGGGATCAAATTATTTCCCCCACTGCATACGTGTGCTCCTTGGCAATTGAGCCAGAAGATTTAAGCACACAAATGCTTTTTTTGAGTCAAACAACTTATTAAAGTTAAAAGGTAAGTTTGTAATGGATATTTGACAGACTCTTCATAATAAGGTCTCAACTGTGCTCTGCTCTAAATGTGGTCATTTGCAAAACACCACTTATTGGAAAACAAGGCCACTCTCTTATTCAACCCCATGTCATTTGTGCTGCTATTGCTACCTATAATTATGCTTCAAAAGGTACAGTAAGTGACCTCTAGAGGCAAGCAAAGTAACCCAGAACAACAGCACCTGCTTGCTGGTGGAAAGACAGTGAAAGTTGGAACGCCAAGCCCTTTTAAATAATCAATCAGCCAAGCGCTTACAGGTATGACAGCTATCCGGTCGTTCTGGTCATTCCTCTCACACTCTGCCTGCCTCCTACACAAAAACCGGCACCTTTCCTCATTTTGCACATCCTCTATTCTTCTCTTTCCATCCTAATGCCTCCCACCAGAGCTGTAAACAGAGGAGGGGTGGAAGAAACACCAGAAGAGATGATGCAACAGGCATTTAACAAAATGAGACATCTTCGCTTCAAGTGATATCAGTTAAATATGATGTTTGACACAACTGCATTATAAAAATGTTTTTCTTTTTTTTTACTACAGCAGCATTTTGTAATTCAGGTATAACAATTTGTTCATTGTAATGTTTATTGTTACTGTTTTTTCTCCTCCCAATTGTGGCAGTATATGGAATACATTTTTTTTTTCCCACACTCACAGAGACACCAAGCAACATGAATAATTAAGGCCTTCCTGTTTCAAGTCCTCCTCGCAACATGGTGTGTTTATTCCAGGTGTGTGCCACACCTCTTTCATAAAACACTTCTGCAACGGACACACATTTGCATTCTTGATTGTAGCACCTCTGGCAAGCCTCCTCTTTCCTCCAGAGATGCATTTTAGGAATTGAGACATACATCAGCGTAGATTATTGAGATTGATTTGCAGGTCACAGGAAGGAGAACAGAGGAGACGAAGAGGCGCAAATTAGAGAAATGAGAAATGCCTCAGGAAGACGGTACAAGGAAGGAACAAGCAGAATGGGAGGGGTCAACACAATGAGTGAGGGATGGATTTAACTGAGAAATGCCTTGAAACGTTCCCAGAACACTCCCAGAAGACCGTGATGTCGGGGTCTTTGTGGGTAAGGGGGACATTATTTTTTCCTGACTTTCAGAGTATATTCAGGAGAAGACTATTATGATAAGATATTCCTTGTAGATATATACACTAGGCTGCTATAATATTTGCAGAATCTACAGTGAGGTTATTTTGTATGTTCATAGAACATCCCCTCTGCTGGAAATAAGACCGCCTTAATGCTTTCCAATAATAATCCTGAGCAGTCATGGTGTGGACCTCTTTAAAGGGTAGCTGGACATTATCTGACAGACATTAAGGGGAATTTTGGGACTTTATTCGAAGGCTTATTACATAATGATATATCTTCTTCATAGGCACAAGAATCACACGTACATTGCAGTGGAATTCCAACTGCGTAACTAAGTAACACATATGTAAAGTTAATGAGCCAGATTACAGGGGGTGGAGGCATGGATAGCCAGAAAAAATTAAATTCTGTACATGTGTGTCAGTACTATTCCATGAAGACAAAGGGAACATAAACAGATCAGATTAGTTTATACTTAATGTGATGCAATTTGCAAGGTGCATTATGGGATGTTGGATCTTTGTTACTGTAACTCAAAGTTTGTTGAAAACATGTGGAAAACATGCAGGGTTCAGTAAGTGCACATAGCCTGTTAGGCATATTAATTCATAGTCAATTGACTTTGGAATTAATACATCTTTGAAGAGGTAACCACGGCTGGGTCTACAACACAACATTCAACATGGTGCTTAGTAAAACAACTAACATGCTAAAAATATCCTGTATCAGACAGGAAGGTTTTAAAGACTCAATATGTAGAACATGTTTTTAGCCATATGTGTGGGTCCTGGTTTCCTGTCTTATTTTGAAAAAAAAAGAAAAAGCTCACCTTTCCTGTCACTGCAGTCCCAGGCCTTCTCTACAGCTTACCTGCTCCCGCTCCCACCTTTTACAAGCCCAGTGTGTTCTTCTGCCCTTTACTGTCTTTGAATACCCTACACACATGTATATCTCAGTTCTCTATTGG
>VURO01010976.1:66713-77158 GCA_015108175.1 Pelvicachromis taeniatus
TGAACATATACCCCTAGCAACGTGCACAAATAACAAACAGGGTCCCCGGAGATGCGAAATGCGCTTCTCATTTAGTTCACAACCTAGCATAGCTTAACAAATAATGCATCACTGTTTTTCAAATTGAATTATTGTGTGTAATGTAGGAGCGTCTGAGTAAGGGAGGGCGACAGTGAGAGAGAGAGAGGAACCCTGCAAGTGCGCCATATCTTTCAGAGCACCTCAGGGGAAATGTGGTGTTTTAGATAATGACAGGTCCCTTGTATTTGCAGATACCTGGCACTGCATTATGCCATGAACAGAACCTCATCACAGTCCTCATCCTGGCTGTTGTCATCTTTCAGCAACACACGTGCCGAACAGGTTAAAGCAGCCGCTGCAAGGCTATAAAGCATTCAAAAATTGGCTGTGATGGTGATGATAATGGTGTGCGTGCATGTGTGTGTGTGTGTGAGTGCGTGTGTGTACACCTATGGATGCCTGCAATTCCAGTGATTCAGCCTCGAGAGCAGGTCTCTTGTAAAATAACATCATTCTGCATTTTACCGCAATCATGACCGGAGCAGAGGAGAATACAGACATTTGCAACCAGAATTAGATACTTTCAACCAGCTTGTTTGTAGCTGAATTAAAGGGGTGGGGGGGAACTGAATTATCTTTATGATGAAAGGCTGTGCACCACATTTCAGCACGATATCATTTCTTTAATCAATTAAAGGTAAGAACAAAAGCCTCAGAACCAGTAAATAGCCCCAAATGACTGCAGACCTTCTGTTTTGTTTTCAGCTCAGTAGCTGCTTACTTGCTTAGTAGTAGTGTTATGTATAGCTTCCAACTCAGTGACCTGATCTGGAATCCACTCTTATAGGTTAAAGTACTGTGCAAATGTCTTGAACCACCTCACATTTCTTTACATGATGCAATGAAAATGGCGAATACGTGTTTATTGAAATTTGAATAAATGGAAACACAGCATGTAACTACAATTGGTCAATTCTAACGAGCTTGGAAACTTTCTTGTCATTTCTTTCACTTGTCTTGAGTCTTGAAAGACATGCAAAGCTTTTCTTTGAATGTTAGCTGCGTTTAGTCGTGTTTTCTATCAAGACTATGCCCCACCGCTTCAATAATGTTGTCTGTGCTCTCAGGAGACTAATCCATGACTGGCAGTATTGTTTTTGTGTGCTTTTATTAATTTAAGTATGCCTCTACTGCATTGGTAGAGTGTTTGGGATGATTATTAAGCTGTAAAATTAAGCAATTGCCAATAACATGCTTTCCAGATGGTATTGAATGGTGGTTAAAAATCCAAAGATACTTTTCTTTCTTCATAATAAAGACCGTATATCTTCAAATAGTGGCCTGTCTCTTATTGACTCCCATTTCTAATAAACGGCGGTTTGAAAACATGTCACGACAACGCTGTCACCGGTCCTCCCGCGTCTCATCACTCCGCCAGCTGTTTCCAATCAGCCGTCATCTACGACCAGCAGCATTTAAGCTGGATGCAGTAACCAACAAAGTGGGATTATTACACTGAACTGGAACTGTCGGCTAGCAAACCCGCTAACTGTGATTTTCTGGTCTTTTACTTCCTCTTGAGGAGAGTCGGGCGGAGAGAAGTTTCAGGGAGCACCACTCGTGCACTGGGCTACCACAGACAAGGAGACACTAAGGAGCAAAGATGGAGCACAATCGGGAACTGCATTATTTGTGATCTCTTGGAATACGTCTTTTCACCTCAGTCTAAAAACCGCGCCTGGGTCCTCTTTCCCTCTCACTTCCATGACAATTCCGTCTGAGAAGCGAATAAGAGCCGGTCTCCAACAACCGGCGGTCTCTTTTAAATGCCGGGCCGGCCGAATAATTTTTTTGAATAAACGCCGGGGCTACTATTGGAAGATATACGGTAAATAAATTCATCAGTTTCAACCAGATCCCCAGCACCTGTGACTAAAATGCAGTTCCAAACCCTGTTTTACAGACTCGTTGTTGTACCTCTCTCCTGACCTACCCCACACATACTGATTTCAGTTTGAACTAAAAATTCATCACTCCATCAGACTTTCACTCAGTTCTTGTGTAATTTGGCAGACCTCAGCCTTTCTCTCCCTGTTTCCTTTCTTGACAGCCATCCTTCCACTGAGACCATTTCTGATGAGGCTTCAGTGAACAGTAGATGGATCACCTCTGAGGTCTTTGCTGCACTTTTTCCTATTTCTTAAGAACATGCCTTTTAGATACTTTTCATCTGATGTAGATGGTTTTTTAAGCCTTCCACTTCTTTTGTCCTCCACTTGTTCAGTTTGCGCAGACACACTGCAGACGATGCAGAGTAATGCCAAGTTTTCATCTACTGACCCCTTGGGAATCCCCTTGTACGTGCAAAAATACTATTTTGTGCCTGTTATAATGTGTTATATTTGTCACTTTTTCATATATTCAACTAAATACATGGGAACAATTGTATTTTTGTGACCGGCTGCTAGTAACAAAGTGCCTAAAGATACAATTTTAAATGTGTTTTTTGCTAAGTTGTCTATTATGGTTGATCTATGGTTGATGATATTGTGCGTTTTTTTTATACTTGATTGATTCATTAAACAAACAAACAAAAAAACGCATTCCTCTGAAAAGGTACAAGGACTAAACTGAGAACGAGTGAAGAAACTATTGTTAAAAAAACACACGGTCAGTAAAAAAAAAAATAAAATTCTGGCTCATGGAAGCAAAACATAAAGATATGAAGGGTCGCTCAAGGCTTTGGTTTAATATTTTGATTTAATCTGTTTATTTTAATTTGTATAGTTTTTTTTTTAAGCAACCAGGCCAGATGTCTGTCAAAATATGAAAATATTTAATTAATGTTATGGATGCTTGTCTAAAAAGCGTTTTAAAAGGGATCTCCAGTTGATAGCTAGTGGTACCACATTTGAAAGAATAAAAACACCATAGATTTTTTTAAAGGTTTATAAGGGAGGTATACTCTCACTTCAAGGTGCAAGCTTCTCACGTAAATCTAAGAAGTGGAGTGGAAATAAACTTGGGTTGCTTGTCCTCATGATGGATGAGGGTTCTGTCATGGAAAGGGCATACTTCACTGTTGTTCCACTGACTGCTGTTTTGAGAAGCATATCTATCGCACAACAGCAAATGTGCCTTGTCCTTCTAGACTTGAGAGAGTGGATTTAGAATGTGTTATGGAGGCTATACTCCGAGTGCTCTCCTACAAAACATAGAGTCCCCTGGTTTGTAACTGCATAGGAAGGGCAGGCCTGCTTGCACATCCTGGCTCGAATCTGAGGAAAGATGTTTGCACTGTCTTTCTGTGTTAAGATCAAGTGCATGCTTGGAGGAAGGATGGGCAATGGGATACAGAAGTCACAACCTTGCCCTTTGCGGTTTGTGGACTGATCATGAAAAAGGCTTCTTCAGTAACTCAGAAGAAGGACATTGTCAGACAACAGGGAGACGTGAACCTTAAAAACACAATGCCCTGAAGACTGAGAGGGGGAAAAACTGTAAAAATCAGTTTCACTCCCTCTTTCACACTCTCTTTGACACACACGCACACACAGAAGCACACACACAGAGTTTTTGGAAAGGCTCAGAGCCTTCATATATTTCAGTTACTGTAAGGATGAGGAACATACAGGGTTGAAAATAGAGGCTAAAGTGCGTATTTGATCTAAATGTTCCACTGCACAGCTCTTAGCCACACCACATACATTTATTAAAATTATTAAAATATATGAGCTCGATTTCAAAGAGAACTTGCTGGTACACAAAATGACTCAGAACCATGGCAGGCTTAGGAGGTGAGATTTTTGCAACTGCAGCAAACCCTGCAGAAAACAAATAAAATGCAGTCTCATAGTCCCACTGAAGAGGAAGCACACACACACACACACAAATACAACATTTTGTGTATGTATCATTGGTTCACTATATAAGTAGGTTAAGGTATTTCAGTGGCATCACAAATGGCTTGCATTTCTTACCTGAAAAATGTTCACAGCAAAACACAACATGGTAACACTGTGTACAGCTGCAGCTTTCATTTAGTGTTGTGGTTTCGTGGAGTTTATGTCAAGGCAAGAAAAACACTCAGGTAGGGTCAGGAAACTTTGTTGTCTTTGATGAATCAGTGATGATGTTAAGGTTTTTCTATTGTTCTTGTTTTTATTGGACTTCCTCGTCCAGCTTTAGAACAAAATGTCAGGTGAAGATAAATTGGCCTGTTCAGTAATTGATGGTCATTAGTTTTTCCCAGCAGCGTTGTATCCAACACAAATTATTTTCACATAAATATAATTCACATAGGCATTTGAAAGTTGCTGACAAAGGCAAAATGACAACTTGCAAACACAATCTTGCACCTGTCTTATAACTATATTTAGAACAGTAGTATTTGACCGACCCCCTAACATATCCATTGCAAACCTTTGGCATTTTCATTATGAAGAATCCATTCAGTGGTCACTCTACTCCTGCACGTCAACAAACCTTCTTTGACGCACCAGATTTGTCAAACTAATGGAAATAACATCCGGTGAAGGTCAGTAATGTCACACAGCAATGAACACTGGAGACGAAGGAGGCCGGAGACTATGGGAGGCTGTCAGGTGATGACATCAGAGCGAGAGAATGGCTGAGAGACGAGCACATGGCAGAATGAGAGAAAGCAAGAGGCAACAATGTGAATTTTGCACGGATTGTGCTAAGATTATGAAAATCTGATAAACTGAAAACCCAGGGGGTAGTGGATAGGGATGGGGTGGGGGGATGCTTCTTGGCAAATCCTGAGTTTAGAATTATTTTGTAAATTCCCACCTGACTTTTTATGTTAAGATATAATAATACCGTGAATGTCATGTTGGTTTTATTCCATATACTTCATATACCAGGAATAACAGCTTTGCCAGATGGCATGTAAAACCTTTTAATGTTACATTTTCAGCACTGAACTACACTGCTAAACACAAAATGGTGTGATCGTGTCTGTGTGTGTCTGTGTGTGCGTGCATACATGCAAAACCAAGTCAATGTTCGTCTTTGCCTGCTTAAATAAAGCGTATGGATTTTGTTTCTCGAGGCAAAGTAGCCGAGCTGTGTTTGCCAAGAAAAGCCAAATGTCTGGAAATTCAGATGAATGGCTCGTTTTAGGCCACGTTTGCGAAGATGGACTGACAGAAGGGGAGAGTAGCCGTCGGTCAGGGTCCTGGCTTGGATTCATAATGACCCCGGGGCAGATTACCAGCCATCTGTATAGTGCCATAGATATCTACAGACTGCTCCTGTAGCAGAGAGAGGAAACACTGGAGATGGAAGAATGGAAGAGTGACCTTTGGGTGAATGAGTAAAGAGACGAGGCTCATAGGACAGACAGAGTGGATGAGATGGACAGAGGCAAAGAGAGAGAGAGAGGTGACTGACAATGATAGATGGAGACTCTCACAATCTGGAGGAAACGGAAGGAGCATGACTTACACCCAGCCATGTCCTACAGTATATCACTTATGCCTGCTTGGCACAGCCCAAGGCTTAGAGGAAGAGGAAAGGTGAAGGAGTCTGTCAGTTCCATCTTCTCGCAGGTGCTTGGAGACAAGCCATTTGTCAAAGTTTGTCATTGGCTCTGAGGTTATCTTGCCTCTCTGATAGGAGATGATAGGAAGAACATCAGAGTTGTGGGGGTGTTTGAAGGGAGGTGTGTGACAGTGCGGGAGTGTGTGTCAGCGTGCGGTGGGGGAGTGGGGGGATGTTCATTTGGTCTCTATATATAAAACATCCATCACCCATCAGACGTGTAGGTGTCACCTAACCAGGCAAATCTAATGATGTGATCCTGTGGAAGTGAGGAGGAGGAAATCGATCTCCACAAGTTTTGAGTGAAGTTTAACAGTATTGAGCTTCGCAAGACCAACGAGCCTGCATCAGTCATTCAGAAACTGCATTTTTTTTTAAATAAATAAAAAAAGTCTGCTCCACGGGCCCAGTGGAGAATGCTGTGGGTTTAAAAAAAGGGAGAAAATGCTTTACTAGCAGTGAAAAGGAACTTGAGCTGCTAAACACCCACACACACATTAAGTGCATATGATCGCACAGTAAATATAATAAGCAATGTTTATAGCAGTGGTGGTCCATCAGGGCAAGCAGGGAAAACAGTGCTTGTCCAGTGACATCTCAAAATACACATTTATTTAAACTTACCAAAAGTTAAAGTGATCCCTGTCCTTGCATATGATTTTAAAGAATATGATGCAATAATACTGGAGGTTAAACAGAACATAAAGTATTTAAAATGACCTGCAGCAGAAATACTAATCCATATCATTTTAGGGAACATTGTTTTCTGTTAGAACAAGCACTTGTTGGTGGTATGGCTACTCTTACTAAAGGAGTGGTTCATCAAAAAAAATCCTCCAGTACTCAATATTTTTAGGTAGTGGTAAATATTTAGATGATAACTATATAGAGTGCTTAACAATTTTATCAAATCACCATCTAATGTAAGGTATATGCCACAACTGCCCTAAATATTTGGGGTTTTGTTTTTGTAATGATGTCCAGTATGGTGGATTAATCATTATAATTACTGTTACTGTTATAATTACTGTTATCCAAACAATTTTCAAATTTGCTGTTTTACAAAAAAGCTGAAAAAAACAGCAAACACCTTATTATTATGTTTTTGATTAGATGCTAAATTACAGTTATTAACTTGCATTCCTGAATAGAAAAAACAACGTAGTGGTTCAATATTATGCTTGATTACTTTGTGACTTCTTAGAGAAGTCCAATGTGCCATCTCAAATTTGGCTCCAAAAATATTATTTCAGTTTGATTTTTGCCCAATAAAATCAAATAAAAATACTCTATACGTATATAATGTAAAGCTTTCATTGCAGTATAGAGACAATTTCATTTATAAAGTGCTTGTTAGTTTGTTCATTGGACTAAGACCATGAGCTTCATGATGGCCAGTGGCAAGTGTTAGTGTAAAAAAGGGACCTGTCCCTCTAAACCACTAATGTGGTTCTCTGTAGATGTCAGTGCTTACAAAAGAGCCCTTTGACCACACTGTCTGTAGAAAGATGATGTCCCCTGGAATGGTTAGCAACACCAAAGCTGTCTGAACAGATTTCATGGTCACTCTTCACTTTTTCTAACACAGCATGACAATGAGAGGCATCTGACATCTCTTCAACATTTACTGTAATCGCCAAACGTGACTGCTTACGAGAATATGACTAATAACTGGCACGACTTTTTGAAGCCCAACACGTGACAGCAGCAAGGCGTGTTTTTATTTTATCTCATTGTGTCCAACTGCTGCACTTATTGTGCGTCACGCACTCCTGTCTCAGCTTTTTTCTCAGACAGCTTTTGCCTCAATTTGATTTACACATATTCTTATTACAGACGGATACTTTGGCATCATTAAGTCAGTGGAAAAACAACCGTACCTTGTAAAATTAACACTTGAATATTCTATTAAATGAGAACAAAGAAACTGACATTTCGATAACAGACTCCAACAAACGCTGGCAAACTGATTACAGGAACAGATTAATGCAATGTCTGGCTCTAACATGGCACAGTGCCTGAGAACAGGTTGGCTTCTATTCTCCAAAATAAAATAATAAAAACCAAGATGACCTTGAATTAGCTGGGGCTGGCTCCCTGGCACAGCCGACATGAAATCTAAAATTACTGCTGGGGGGTCAGCGGGGGCCCCTGTCGGGGGATCACAGAACCACGGGCTGTGTTTTGCCTCGCCAGTGAGGTGGAGGAGAAACAGTCAGTGACAGATGAGTGAAAGATAAAGAGTATGACTCCGTAGTGGAGAATTTGTTCTCGCCATATATTTTCTGTTTTATTCTTTGTATTTCCTCTGTTCAGGTTGGCCATAAAAAGCCAAGGAAAAGCCAAGGTCAGACTGAGTGAACACTGCAAACATTAAACCTTGAAAGCTGGAATAGTGAAATCTGGCCGCGCTCTCATTTCTTTTATGGAAGTGGAAAGCAATCCGCCAGACCCATTACTATTAATTGAAAATGTACAGTAAGAGGTCAAGGCTCTACACTTTGATGTAAAGAACATCACAGGTTTTGTGGTGACTTTATCATCGGGGTAGATTGAAATATAAAGTGCTGACATAAAAAGGAAACTGAAGAGATGCTTTAAACTAGCTTGATGAAGCAGTCGCAAGAAACTGTAGAGTTTCAGCACGAAAGCCTAATTTTTCCTGCAAAGTTTGAGTGCTAATGCAGAACGGCACATTCCTCTAACTGATCCACCCAGTGTCTTAAGTTACACACTGAATTATATTCATTGTATAAATACTAACATATTTCTTTAGAAAACATGCTAGCTTCTCCAAAAGTCAGTGTTTTGCACCCCTTGTTGTTCTTTGCTCTCTGCAGAGCAGGGTTGAGACGCAGAGCAGGGTTGAGACGCAGTTCAGTCTGTGAAATATTCATAGACAGAAAAAGGAAAAAAAAAAAAAAGTCTTGTATAACACATCATACCCCTAAGAGGCATTAAGTTTTACTGATGCTTTGTTAAAAAATTCCATGTAGCCTACAGAAATAAAGCGCGATATCTTGACAAGTGCCTTCAGCACAACATCTTTGTGGCTTTTAAACCCAACATGTCAAAGTTCACTGTTACTCCAGACAGCAAAAATGATTTTGACATTTTCTTCATCTGCAAAATGGCCCATTATGTTTTTATACTATGTATCTACTTCTAGTTTTGTTGGCATTTCGTTACTATTAACTAAACAGTTTTAAACTCAAATATTGTTAAGAAATCTTATTTTTTCCTTCAAGTTCCAACTCATCATTTCTTTAAAAACTCAGGCTGCTTTGCAGTTGTCGCCCTTGTTGGGCTTTCGTTCTAAAACCAGAGAGAATCACTTCTTTTTATAGAATATGCACTAAATGCTAAAATTACATATTTACCACTGTGTTTCAGAGCATACTGCGAATAAATCCAATCACCAGGAACAAACGTGACAGCACGATAACAGCCATTCTTTCAAAGGTGTTGACAAGGACATGGAAGGCTACACCTCTTGGCCTTGAGATGCTTCCCACACTATCATATGGTCTGATTCAACATTCACTTCACAGTATCTTTTCTGCCTGTCCTATCTGAACATGCCTCGGTGAAGGATGGCCAGCTTAACCTATCATCGAGTCTATAACCTTTGGCCTCTCTGATTGTGTAGAGCAGCTGAGGTATGGTTGCATTTTAGCACATAAATGAATAGAGGGGAGAAGGGCATTTGGCTGTAAATGGTGTCCGTTTCTAAGATCACAGGGCAAAAGTCTATGACTGGCCCCATGCCAGCCATCTAATCAATTAATGATTGGAGAAAACACCCAAAGACAGTGGCACATATTCCAGCAACTTGGGGCAAAAAAAACACGAAAAATATATAAACTCAAAGACTTCTAAGGTAACCTGTAGATATAAACAACTGTTTATGGTTGCTGAAGCTGTCATCTAGATTTTGAATGTTTCTAATCCAGTTTCTCTCAAAGGTGTGATAATTCATTTCTAAGAAGAGGTGATATTGGAGTGTCACAATGGCTTCAATAAAATCACAGCCCCCTGAAGCTATCTGCAGTCTATCTCCATTACAGTCAAGCACTCCCATGAACCCTGCCTCTGTTGATATCACCTTTTGTGAAAGAGCTTTTCCTCATTGTCTCTTTTCATTTTGTTTATTCGTTGTTAATAGAAAGCTAGACACCCCAGTGGTCACAGATATTCAGAAAGGTAAATAAAAGCAAAAGGAAAAAAATCAAAATAAAACGCCAGTAAGTCTCCACAGCGTTCTGATATTACCCATAATGTGTTAACTGTTACTGCAGGTTATGTAAGGTGGATTTAACAGAGTTTTAGGAAATGTGAGAACAAAGAGAATCTAAAAATTCATGCTGATTACTGGAGAGTCTGACTCACTAAACATAAGAATCAGGAGATCATTAAAAGCATACTGAGATCATGTAAGAATCTACAATGGATAACTTTTGGCACTCTAGTAAAAATAAAAATAGACCTGCAACATATTGTTTCCTGTGCCTGAGGCTTCTTTAAAAATGTGATCTTTTGATAAGAGGATGGTGGAAGGAAGTATCTATTAGCGTGTTTTTAGTTCATATTATCCTCAACTGATCCTGTTTGTTCTACATGCTAACCTTGTTCTGACCTAGACATATTAGTGTCTGATGCTAATAGGCAAATGCCTTGTTTTTTTCCATAAATACAAGAACACTAGTAGTACTGCCCTAATATCACATCCTCTACAGAAAACATATATATATATATATATATATATATATATATATATATATATATATATATATATATATATATATATATATATATATATATAAATATATATATATATATATAAAACTGCCTTTGTACAC